>JAOQIF010001291.1:0-21648 GCA_026260285.1 Colletotrichum sansevieriae
GCAATACAAACCCTATAGATATCTAACCTTATATTACTATAGAAGTCTACTATACTTTCGCTGAAGTTCCGCTAGCACTACTACTTATTATTATTATTATTACCCTTATCGTTATTATTATTATCCTCGCTCTCCTCCTTAGAGCTATTGCTAGTAGTACTACTATTACTACTCTAACTATCGCTCTCTATAGTATTATTAGAGTTACTATCCTCTATAGCTAAGGACTCGTCCTCCTCGCTATTATAAACCTAGTATTGCTAAGCTATTGCTAAGGTATTGCTAACCTTCTTCTAAGAATTTAGTTAAGGCGTAGGATTACTACTAATAACTTCGAAGATAGTAATAAGAGCTTAGTAGTAAGTATTATAAAGTATATAGGAACCTTAGACCTTCGAAGGCTCCTATAAAGGAAGCGTAGATATATAGGTATCGCTCTTTGAAAGCTGCGTTATTAGGATATTAGCGAGCTTATTAAAAAAGGTAGCCTACTTAAAGATATAGGTCTTATTATATAAATAAGTAGGGAGAGCATCGTTAAGCTATATTATAATCTCTTTAATTAAAACCTCATTTTTAGCCTAATAAGCTGCTTATAAATATATATTAGACTAATAAAAGGGTGAGACTAACTATAAGGTGAAACCTACCTTAAGCAAAACTTATAAATACGCCTAGGTATATAAAGCTATACTCTCCTCGATACCTATAGCGAGGAGTTAGTTCTTATAGTTCTTAGAACTAGGCTTAAGACTAGCAAGGTTTACTAACTAGTTATAGAGGTATTAGAGAAGCTCCTACCCCTGCTCTATAGCTATAAAGATATAGAAGATCTCGCGCTACTAATACTAGCTAGTAGTAATCGCATAAATATAACGCTTAACCTAGTTTTAATAGAAATGAGTAGTATTAAGAAGATAGGTAGGAATCTAGAAATAGGAAAAGTTCGCCCGTACCTCTACCGAACTATTACTAAACTCACCCTATAGTACTTAACACTGCGAACCCGGTATAACTCGTATATATAATCACTATTATATCGATAGGTGCAAATAACCTAGGCATTCTTAGGGAGCTATAGCGCGTAGCTAACGCAGGGTTCGCTACTACCCGCCTAATTATGCTAATAGTCGCTACTACTAAGTTTAGCCTTAGTAGGGCTATACTTACCGAGGAGTTAGCTAATAAGGCTCTTAGCGCTTATAATATTTAAGGAAGTATTAAAAGATAAGAAGGGTCTATAAAGGCTCGATAAAGGGCTTAGATAATATAAAAGTAGTTATTAAATAATATAGTATAATAAGGAGAGAAAAGAACTAACCCTGGGGTAGGAAAAAGCTATTATTATATAGATAGCTAAAGAGACCTCGCTAAACTATTACAAAGGTAGATATAACTTCGGATAGCAAAGAATAGTAGTTACTTACTATAGCAGGTGCTACCTACTAGGAGATAGACGTAGTGAATTAGCAGCAATAGTCGCCATCCGACCTACTTAATAGCCTCGTAACGCGCCCGTTTAGAAGGGGGATAATAGGATAAAAAACGAAGCTACCATAAGGACAACCGCCCTCTTTCAAAAGGAAACAATAGGACGAAAAACGAAGTTATTATAAGGGCATAGTATAAGAAAGTACTCGCTAGATAAAGGGCAAATAGCGGGAGAATAAAAACGAAGTTACTATAAGGATAACCGCCCTCTTTCGAAAGGAAATAATAGGATCCCTTTAGAATAGCCCGGATAGAGAGCATAAAAAGGCCTAAAAGGAGAGGAACTATAAGGAATAGGACTATAGGCCTAGCTATTATATTTATAACTCTAAGAGCCCTACTATCTTTTAGCGAATACTTAGCGAATAGTTACTATGCTAGATAATAGTAGCAATAAGTAAAGGACCGGGACCTACCCCGGATAGCTAAGAAGGATAATAATAGAGGGCTAACCCGCAATACCCGATCTTATAATAAGGACTACTATAATTAGAAGGGGGATAATTATAAGGGATTAGATACCTAGACCAGAGAAGCTAGAGATATTTTAGCTAATATAGGCTAAAGGGATAGAGAGGCTTATAAGTCTAGGGTATAGAACCCTTATAATAAAGACCTAGCGAATACTCGCTAAAGGCTAGAAATAAAGGATCTTAGAGGAAGTAAGCAAAAGTAGCGTAATAATACCGATCCTACCTTTTGGGTGCTTCTGCTATTAGTTTGACCTGACCGCAGCTCTTAGCCCCTCGATACCTTTACATAATTTTGCTATAGTTTTTAATAAACTTATAGTAGAAGTTAATAAAACCTAGGAATCCTTAGGCTTCCTTAAGGTTCTTAAGTACTAGCTATTCTTTAATAGTTTTAACTTTATGTTCTAATATATAGGTTTTTCTAGGGGTAATAGTAAATCCGAGATATTCTACTCTTTAGGTATAGAATTCGCTCTTTTCGGATTTATCTAGAAGCTTAGCTTCCTAGAGTGCTTATAGGACGTGGTATATATCTTCCCTATATCTCTCGAGTATTAGTAAAAATATAAGAATATTATCGAGGTAGACTACTATATAAATATTAATATATTTATATAAGATATAGTTAATTATATTCTAGAAAGTTATAGGGGCGTTAGTAAGACCGAAGGGTATAACGAGGTATTCGAAATATCCTTTATATATCTGAAATATAGTCTTCTATTCTTCTCCTTACTTTATCCTAATTAAGTTATAAGCTCCTTTAAGGTCTAGGGCTATAAATTAGCTAGCTCTATAGAGGAGTCGTCTTATCTCGTTAATAAGGGGTAATAGGTAGCGATTCTCAATCGTTATTTTATTAAGTATATACTAATTAATATATAGTAATAACTTTCTATTCTTCTTAGGTATAAATAGGATTAGGCTTCCTATTAGTAATATCGAAGGTCTAATATATCCCTTTCTAAGATTTTCTTCGAGGTACTTATCTAAAGCTTCTATTTCTATTAGATTAAGTCTATAGATCTTATTAAATCGTGGTTCCTTTCCTTCTTTAAGGGGGATTTCATAGTTAAAGCTAGTATATTTAGGCAATCTAGTTTCTAGCTTAGCTATAAAAAGTTTCTTATAGACTTTATATTCTTCTAGGATAGATAGAAATAGATCGTTCCTTTATTCGAGATCTATTATTATTAGTAGTTATAATATAGCTTCTTTTGCCTTGAGGTAATAGAGGTATTATTTAGCTACTCCTTACTATAATATTGATCCGTTTAAGGCCTGATTTTAATAGAGCTACTTAGGGACTAAATTATTATAGTCCTAATAGAGTTAGCCTTTGCTCTAATCTATTTATAGGTTATTCGCCCATAGCTAGGGTAGTCCTAGCACTATATTATACGTTCCTATATTAGTAATATTAAATTAGATTCTTTCTTTCTAATCTAGGTAGCTTATCTTAAGGGGCGTAGTCTTATTATAAATAGTATCTCCTTTATATTTGTATTCTTCTCCTTCTGCTATATATAAAGAGTATAGTTATTCTTTTCCTCCTTATTATATTTCTATCCTATTAATAGCTCGGGGGGTAATAAAATTAGCTTTAGCTCTGCTATTAATTAGCGCGAGGGTCATTTATTAGTTAATAGTAACTTCGAGTTTAATATTACCCTTATATCCTTATAATATCTAGTAAATAGATCTTTTCCTTATTGCCTATTATAATCCTTTTTAGTAAGTAAGTCTAGTTTTTTAACTATTCTAGTTATCCTAGGTAAGTAATTCTTTTTCCTTCCTATTATACCTTAGTGAGGCTATTTTCATAGATTTTAACTTATAGGGGTCTAGGTCCGTTCTTCGCAATTCTCCAGGCGTATGCCTTCTTTTAATAGTATACTTAGTATTTATCTTATTAATATTCATCCTATTTTATTATATCGTTATATTATTATCTTATAGGAAACTATAGACTAGGTCGGAAGATTATAAGGTTATCTTTAAATAATACCCTAGTCTATCTAACTATAATAGATATTAAGTAGATTTCCTAGATAGACTTATTATTATACCTTCTAGGATAGAATTAGTAGTTATGCTTTTTTCCTATATATTCTTTATACTTATTATAAAAGCACTAAGGCTAGAAGAGGGTTTAGTAGAGTTAGTATTTACTTCTTAGCCCTAGGTAGTCTTCTATATATAGCTAGAGGGTGTAGTCCTGGTCTCGCTAAGTAGCTGAGTTGCTATAGAAGTCCTATTATTATTTATCCTATAGTATATCGACTTCTTAGAATTTTATAAGCTACTTAGTCTTTTCTATATCGTTCTCGGGTTCCTCTTCTTCGGAACTAGAGTTATTAATCCTAGGGATTAGTCCGCTATAATATCTTACGTTCTAGTTAACTATATTAGCTAGAGAGTTAGAATTATAGGTAATCCTATCTAAGTCGAACCTAGATTTAGGTTTACTAAATTTCTAGTTACTTATTAGGCTAAGTAGTTATTATTCCTCTAGGGGGTTATACTAATATTCCAGTTCTTTGTTAGATTCTTCTTCAACTTATTCTTTAAATCCTTAGTTAATTTATTCGATCTTAGTAGGGTTTCTGTATATATATTTCTATTATTCTATATATATAAGCATAGCATTAAGTTATCTTTCCTATATTAGGTTATGAGGTTCGTCCTAGATGCGTTCTAGGTAGGCGAGCTTAGCTAGCTATAAGCATATAAGCCTTCGTTTATTATTATCCTTAAGTTCTTGCTCGCAGGTCTGCTATAGTATTAAGGGAATATTAGCTAGCTCTAAGCGTTAGATCTATAATATTTCGTTAAGTTATTCGGCAGGTTTTCTTGCGATCTTATTATTACTAGTATATATTATTACTAGGGTTTTAGTTATTATATTATACCTAGATTATCTGGAATTGCTATCTCGAGGGTAGTATCCTGATATTTCTTTATCTTCAAGGTAGATTTAGTAATTATTATTATAATATCCGGTCTATAATAAGGATACGTAGTAGGCTTTTGAGATTATATTTACTTATTATAGTCTTTTAGCTACTAGCTTCTAGAGAAGCTTCTTAGGTTATTTGCAGTCCTTAGTGATATAACCTTGCTTATTATAGTTATAGCACTTAGGGTTCTAGGGCTTTTTATCATTAGGCTTAGTTATTATGCTAAGATCTATAGGTCTACTATACTATCTATAAGCAGTACTCTATCGAGTGTTATTCTAGTTATTATAGGGCTTATTATCGTTCTGCTAACTATTAAACTTATGCTAAGGTTGCTATTAGTACTTATATCCTAAGTTAGAGCTCAGTCGTCTTTCGCCTTTTTCCTTATAGCGCTCGAAAAGTTAGTTATCGATTTTAATAGCATATTTAATATAGTCTTAGAAACTAGGGGGTATATTGACTTTAGCTATCTTATCTTTAATATTATCCTTAAGTCCTTAATAGAATGCAAATACTTTGCTTTTATTAGTTATATCGAGTTGAGATATAATCCTTTAGAATTCAGCTATATAGAGTGAGGTAGACTTAGTCTGCCTTAGGTATAATAAGTCGCGCTTAGCTTACCTCTTCTTATTAGGTTCGAGGAAGAGTAACTAGAGGGCTTTAATATATCCTATAAAGCTAAAGAAGATATCCTTAACTTCTTAGCTATATTATTCAATAGGGTTATCTAACTATTCCTATTAGAGGGGTTTAAACTAAGCTAGGGCTTATCCTCTAAGGAAAGTAGTAGCATATATAACACGTTTAGTTTCGTTTTAGAAAGTATTTATATAGAAGGCTTAATAGGTTTATATCTAGACTAGGTATCCCTTAAGTTATCCTAGAGTCCTATTAAAAGTAGCAGGAGAGTTAAGCTTAAGTCGCTCTTATCTTTCGACTAGGGCTAAGATAATATTAATAGTAGCTCGGAGGGTTATAACTTCTTTCTCAAGGTCCTAATTTTTATAAGCCTATTCCTAGAGTTCTTTAAGAGCTGCGATATTTTAGTTAAATATATTTTATATCTCCTTAAAGTTATTATTAGTTTTATTAAGCTATTATCTAAGTTCTTTAGTATTATCCTCGCTATCCGAGTTATCTTTTATCTTCTAATCCCCGAGTTCTTAGGCTAGGTTCTAAGGGGCTTATCCTCTAGAGGTAGACGAGGATCTAGGGGTAGGCGACTTAATAGAGGCGCGGGAAGATATTTCGTTTTTAATACTATTAGTAGGAATTAATAGTTAACTTATTGAATAGGAGCAATTAAAGTATTATAGTTAGCTATCTAATAGTAGGGTCTGCTAATAGAAGCTAGGGATTAATATATTATAATAGTATACTAGGTCGTAGTCGTAGTTATAGGTCGTGGGCTATAGTAGATCGGGTCTTCAGAGGCTAAGGTGATTAGTCTTAGACTTAATAAGGGGTACAAAGTGAAGGTAAGCTGAGAGTATCCTGAGGATAAATACTAAGTTAATTACTAAAGAGCTATAGAAGTCTAACTATAAGCTAGGCTTATAGTTATATTATATATAAGTTCTAAATAGTATCCTTTATATACTTCGGGGTAATCACCTAGATATATAGGTGATTATAATTAGTTAGTCTTACTAACTAATTACTAAGCGTTATCTCCTATGCTCTACTAATTATTTCCTTATCTTATTATTATATAACTTATATTATAGTTCTTCCGTTTTTCCTAAGTAGGTTCCTATTGTTCCCGTAGTCCGGTAGTATAAATATCCTGTCCTAGCCGCCCGATATCTAGGTGGGTCGGTTGGCCGTTATCCATGCATACGGGTCGTAACAGTAAGGTACTAGTAGGGCTTATATAGACTTATAACCTTATTATAGGAGTCTAGCAACTCCTAGGCGCGCGCAGCTTATAACTCCTATGCTTTTATCTATCTTTTAGCAAACTACTCTATCTTAGTATAATAATAGCAAAGCTCCTTATATTACTTATATAATAACTTAGTCTCCTTTTCTACCTCCTTAAAGAAGCGCTACTAGTAAGTAGTAGCCTCTTCTAAAGTAGCTACCTAATAGTCCTCTATCTCTATAGAGATCTTAGCCTCCTCTACCTTATGCTTCTTAAGTATAATATTAGTATTAGTTTTCTTAGCCTAGAGGGCTTTCTTTATTATAAGCTAATTAGTAAGGATCTCCTCTTAAATATAATTAGAAATTAGTAGTTAGGCACTAGAGAGGTACTAGATAACCTACCTTATTCTTAGCATATTAAGCCTAAATATCAGGCTTAGAGCTACCATTATCTATAAGGTGCTTAAGCTTATTACTAGCACCTATTATATAATAAGTAGGCTATAGAGAGTTAGTAGCAGAGGACTAGAAAATAATAAGTAAAACTTATATTAATATAGGCTTTTCGATTACTTATTTTAATATAATACTTATATTAAATAGAGATATCTAAAAATATATAAATCAGTAATAAATTATAAAGCTAAAGCTAGTAGAATATTAGATAAGTACTAGCTAAGGACTAGGTGCTTATTATTACTCTTAAAATAGATAATTAAGCTTATAATAAGCTTGATCTTAGGGATATTATCCTTAGGTAGCTCCTACTTTACCTATACTAAGAGGTAGTAATAATAGGAGCATGCCTAGAGCTCGCTTGCTATAAGGATATAGGAGGCATCTAGTATACTAGCAGGGAAGGGAGTAGTATTAGTAGCAGCAAAAGATATAATAAAAGATTTAATATATAGTAATTAAGATAAAGTTATTAGTAGAGGAGCAAGAGACTAATAGCAACTTATTAGTATTATAAATCTAAAGAAGTAAGAGGAAGGATTTAGTAGGGTGAAATTTCAAATAATATTTATACTTTTTAACTTAATGCTAAAGTTAGCTTTTTATATAGCTAAAAGGAATATAATCCCTAGATTATTATATTATTTAACTTTATTTAACCTTACTATATAGGGAGGTATTAAGTAACTACTAGATAACTACTAGCAACCCCCTATATTATAATAATAACCTCTTTCACCCCTAGAGGGAGGATATCTTTATTCTCCCTATAAAGCTACTAAAGATATAACAATAAGCAGAAAATATAATAATTTAGAGGGTAAATTCAAAGTAATAAAAATAAGCCTAAATAATAATATATTTTAGTATAACCTTGTGAAAAAAGGAATAACCCTTATAAGGGAATTTAGCTATAAGTATCTAGATAACTACTAGATAGTTCTAAACCTTTTAGATAAAGAGCTATAAGAGTAGCTAGGTTAGAGGATAGATACCCTACTACTAGCTAACTACTCCTCTAAGCTATCTAGCTATTTAAGGAAGAGTTATATAGCTAGAACTAGGGATATTAAATTCTAGACCTTAAGGAATTAGGAACTAGGAAGGCTTATAAAAAGGCTTATAAGTAGGTACTAGGTACCCTCTAGATAACTACTAAGTAGCTTAGTCTAAGGATAGACTAGTTTAGAGAGGGGGGATTATATTATAAGCTAGGATAAGATTATAGGGAAAAGGGCTTATTAGACTATCCTAGGGAAGTCTATAGAAGGGGAATTAAGTAGCCCCTTAGGTAATAGGCTATCCTAGGGAAGTCTATAGAAGGGGGGATATTAGATAGCTCCCTAGATAAGTCATCTAGCCCTTATATACCCTTATATAATAAGTTAGGGGGCTAGAGAAGAATAAATGTTCTACCTTGCACCTATCTATACTGACTCTCTCACTCTGCACCATACCCTTTTGTGATAGTTCACTATAACCGGTTTCAGGCTGTAAGTAGTGTCAGAAGTTCGGACTCTGTGTTTGAACCTTTATTGGAAGAATCCATTCAAGTTTTTCAATAGTATCACCTAGCCTTCGTTGTTATAATACATCAATGCAGTCGAGGAAATGCCTTTCCGAGGAATCTGCATCCGAAAGCAAAATGTGCAAAACAGTTGTAGGCCAAAACCTCAATGGAGATACAGCATAGAACTTGGAAAGAGCCCTGTCCCGGACCATTGACAGTCAATCGTAATTGAAGGCGGCTTGCAAATAAATAGACCGTCCAGAATAAACTCAGTCACATGGGTAAATAATCGGTCATATCACAAAATAACCACGGTTTCGATACTTTTGGACTTGATGCAGTGCATGAGAGTTGGTAAATCTGCTGGGACATCCAAAAGGCGCTGATAGAGGGAGACAATACTAACCAAAGCTTGCTACTAACTAATTACGGAAGAGGAACCAAAATCTTCACAAGATCACTTACGATACTTGAGGCTCGACTTCGATGCTGCCTAGGCTTGTTGATGGCGTTGAATATCGTGGAAGTTGCGGCGTGGAAAAATCACTTGTGGATTATTAGTGCATGCGTACTCACGACCAGCGTACGGGCGTACTGCCATTTGTTGATGTTGAGGATATTCTTCGATCTTGTTGAGGAGAGATTTTGAAAAGGGACTTAGGTTCAAATGTGAGTTGGAGATATTGATTAGGGCTCGGAATTGCCATTTGGCCAGGAAGTAACTTTGCCATCTCCTTTGGGAGACGTATAAACCTTTGTTCCATGACGCTGCTAACGAGCCTTCGTCTGGCCTGTGGAATACGAAATCGAGCTGAGGGAAAACGTGCGTCAGAAAACCGCGTGACAGGAGCCCACTAGCATCTAACAGTGCACGCCATAAGAGGTTTTTCAGTCAAGGCTGAGGGGTGCTCGGGGAAAGCCCACCACGGCGCGGAGGCGAGAGGTTTACCACGTTAAAGCTGTAACCCAGCGAGAAGGCTAGTTATTCCTGGGAAGAGGCATGAAGCTGTTCTGGTCGCTTGATAATCACAGCGGTCGCACTGCTCTAACTCATGCGCATCTATGGAGTACCTTACCTGTTCGTGCTGCGCACCAACCTACGGCCACAACAGCGTAGGAGACACATAATCTAACGTAATGGTTGCTAGACTTATACTAGAAGGTTGAGAGGGAAGGTAGTTCTGCTCTACGGAGATTCATGGCATGATATTTCATAATTAGGCAGCTAGTCACTCCGGTGAATGGCCAATAGCGAATGGACATTTGTGAGCATTTCTCCATGCCTGAAGAAGGAATCTGATGAATGAAGATAACATCCAAGCCAGGTGACGTCAAGGTCCTTACTGAGGGCTCCTGTGTGAGCTATGGAAGGATGAAGCGAGAGCAAGGAAGAAATTCCTGGGTGGGAGAGTTGCGGGGAGTCTTGGGTTTAACTTGTTGTGACGTTTAACCGTTCTGCAGGGGCCCGGCAGAACTCCCGAGTCTTGGCCGCCGGCCGGTCCCAGCTACAACATGGCCTTTATATTTTATTCCGGGGTATCACGACCCTAGAATGGGAAATGCGGCAGAAACAGGAGTTTTCTTTGTTCTTACAGCCAAAAAGGCAATTCATACCGAACGCCACTGAGCTCACTTGATGCGGAAGTTTGATAAAAGTCTTCTGTTTTAATATCGACTAGTTTTTCTTACCAAAAACATCAGCGGGAGAGCTTCAACTGCATCTTTTACTTCTCAAGTCGTTGCATATTCAAGTGACAACATCCGTGATCAAACCCCCCTCCTTTTTGGACCAGACTAACGAAGCATACCATTCCAGATCATAACACGAGAAGAACTGTACGAGAACTCGGAAATCTTGATGAACACGGGATCGGAGACCACTGCAACCGCCCTGTCGGCGGCGACATACTTCCTAGCCACGAACCCAGACGCATTGGAGCGGCTTACGAGCGAGATCCGCGAGGCGTTCGCAACCGACCCGGAGGTCAGTATGCTCTCCACTGACAAGCTAGTGTAACTTAAGGTCGTCATCGAGGAGACACTCCGAGCGTATCCTCCTCTGTCCACGTCATTATAATCTTGTTGTGCATGAGAGGGGTTGACATCTGGTTCTTCTGAGGGCAGCTGGTGTTGATCTTCCTCATTTTAATGTAGTCGTTGGCTGACGGCATGTGATTTATACACCAAAGAGTCTCACTTTGATCGTTTGACGTCGAACGCCATGGTTGCTGTGGATGACCAAATTGCAGTTCGGTGAGTCTCCGGTAAGTCATCGGTAAGTCGTCGGTGAGCTGACGGACCTGTGGTGTCTCGGTCTACACCGGCCTATCTACTTCGTCTATCGGTCTAAGATGGTCTAGACCTGCCAGAGCGCCCGGCTACTGCCGCATTGTCGAGCCATCTGCGGCATGACGTCAATGTTCCCTGCCATTTTGGGGGTTAATCCATGGCATCAGAAAACCTGACCTCTGCGCTGGTTCAGCGCCTGTTCCAACAGGTTGAGGTTCGATGTCCCCTGGAACCCTGCTAGCGTTACGCCATTTCCATGGCCTGGGATTGTTCTGCGCTTCCTATGCACTATTTATGTGCATGTGCTTATTGTTCGAGCCGCTGTCGAACAGCGGCGGAATGCTGGTTCCAGACCGTTTAATTTGCTCGTGCTTGTTAGCTTGGCTGTCACCATGTCAACCTGCATTGGAACATGGGGAGACGGCCACGACGCGACGCCTCGTAAGATGGCAGCAAGAACGGGCGTTTCGTTTCCGAAGTAGTCAATGCCCTTTCCCGTGGCGGTGAACTTCGGCTTCCATTTATATCTGGAGGGAGGCGCTCTTTTCTTGAGCTTACACTGCGCCGGGTTGCATCCTTCTTCACCTCCTGAATAGGTACCACTTGCCGGGTCGTCCTGAATACCCCTCATTACCTTACCCCATCAACCCCTCGTCAATCGCCGTCCGTCAACATCTCCGACCGAGTTGCCCAGTATGGCGGACCAGGAGCCGACCCCAGAGAACCATACCATGATGCAGGGCTTTGAGTGGTACGTCCCTGCTGACCAGAAGCATTGGGTGCGGCTGGAGAAACATGTGCCGCAGCTCAAGACCTGGGGCATCGACAACATCTGGATCCCTCCAGCGTGAGTATTCGATTGAACCGGCAGTTGGCCATCTGCTCATTCTGCTCGCAGGTGCAAGGGCTCTTCCAAGACGGGCAATGGATACGATATCTACGATCTGTAAGCCCATGTCAATTAACGCGATTGCTGGGAATGATGACCCTGACCGCAAAGGTACGACCTCGGCGAGTTCGACCAGAAGGGTTCCGTAGCGACAAAATGGGGCACCAAAGAAGAGCTGCTAAAGCTGGCGCACACGGCCAAGGACAACGGAGTTGGCTTGTACTGGGACGCCGTCCTCAACCACAAGTTCGCAGCCGATCGCAAGGAAAAGTGCCTCGCCGCTGAGGTTGACCAAGAAGATCGCACCAAGTTCGTCAGCGATAAGTACGAGATCGACGCCTGGGTCGGGTACGATTTCCCGGGTCGCAATGGCAAGTACAGCGAGCAGAAGTATCACTGGTATCACTTCAGCGGAGTTGACTACAATGCGCGCAACGAGAAGTCAGCAATCTACAAGATCATGGGCGATAAGGGCGATCAGCAATGGGCTGATTCGGTCGACAATGAGAAGGGCAACTAGTACGTATTGACCTTTCGATCTTGATGGGACTTGTTGACTCTGAAACGTGTGACCCAGCGACTTCTTGATGGGATCTGATCTCGACTATGATCACCCAGAAGTCGTACAAGATGTTCTCAACTGGGGCAAGTGGCTCGCCAAGGAAGTGCCTCTGAAGGGCATTCGTTTTGATGCAATCAAGCACTATAGTGAGGACTTCCTGCGTCAATTCATTACCGAGCTGGACAAGGAGTATGGTAAGGGCTGGTTTTTCGTCGGCGAATTCTGGAAGGATAGCCTCGACGACATGTCTCAGTACCTGGCGCGAATGGGTCGTCAGTTTACTCTCTTCGACGCCCCCCTCGTCTACAACTTCAGCGAAATCAGCAAAGGCAACGGCGCAGATATGAGACAGGTGTTCGACGGAACACTGGTGCAGAAGGAACCACTCAACGCCGTCGTAAGTCATCTCTCATGCCTCCTGGCTACAGTCTTTCAACTGACACAAGTAGACCCTCGTTATGAACCACGATACACAACCCTACCAGGCTCTCGAGGCCCCCATCGAGGGATGGTTCAAGCCCATTGCTTACGCCCTCATTCTTCTCCGCAGCGAAGGCTACCCTTGTGTTTGGTACGGCGATCTCTACGGCATCAAGGGAGAGCACCCGTTCCCTCCATCCTGCGGCGGAGCGTTGCCGAAGTTAATCCTGGCAAGAAAGCTTTACGCCTATGGAAAGCAGGCGGACTACTGTGACTACGCTACATGTCTTGGCTGGGTCAAATACGGGACCTGGGACAGGCCGTTCGGCTGCGCCGTTGTGGTGAGCAATGCCGGGCCTGGCTCGAAACGGATGCACGTTGGTGAGATGCATGCTGGAGAGGTGTGGACCGATGTTCTTGGATGGAATGACAAGGAGGTCACCATCGGCGACGACGGCTTTGGAGAGTTCGTATGCTCCGGTACATCGGTGAGCATTTTCGTGAACAAGAATGCCGACGGCCGAGACAAGTTCACCACGGAATTGTTAGTACTATCCTCTTCCTGAAGAAATTTCACTGACCCAGAAAAGCGATTCCAACATCTATGGGGAATGATTCCCGCACAGCGTCTCCCGAATGTGCTGGGCCACTCGACCCCTCCATCTCATCACGCTCCACCAACGTGACGTGCAATCTTTGCCGTCTGGGATCGCGGATTTGATTCTTGGGAGCCAGGAGTTTTTTGTTTTGGCATGCCTCTTTTGTAGCTTCCTAAAAGTAGCTTAATCGTTGCGTTAAAGATAGAGTATGACCCGTTCTCTCCTGTATGATGTAGTGCTGGTTGCATAATTTGAATGCGAACATCAACTAATGTCTATGTGCATTGCGGCGTCCTATCGAAATTAGATCGCGCTGAGGTTGCTTCGATTACAGCGCAAATCCTCTTCTGCCAATGGACAACCAGCCACATTTAGTTACAAGTCTGACCCAACCTACCTGCTTTATGCCTGGCTTCACATGGGCAAATGAAGGGCTCGCCCACCGCGATTCGTCCCGGCCCTATATCGAGACCACGTACTCAAGGGCTTACTGGGGCTCTGCCATGAAATCTGTGGCCCTAAGCCTTACGGAAGTTCTATGTGGGAGCGATACAGACATCAGGCCAGAACAGGTCCCGTTTGGGGCCGAGGCATTGTTCAGTCTACGGTTCTTCACTAATTTATAGCCCCAGTTGGATCTATAGTGTCGACAGGTACCAAGCACTATCTCAGAACAAGTAGCCCAGATCTCAAAGGTTCAACCTAGAATTGGGATAACGTCGATGTGTCGAGCTTTCGGGGCATCCAGTGCCATAATGAGGTATGTTGACAAAATCTCGTGCTATCTGCTATTGAGATATGCAACAGTACTAGGGTGGGCTCCTCATTCCAGAGTCAGGTTGCAACGCCGGACTTCCCGGTCGTCCTCTGCGATGTAGTCCACCATACAGACTCCTGATTGGTTGATCGGAATCGCCTAGAGCCGGTAGAGGTTGAACAGGAGTTGGTCTTGGGCTTCATCATCTGACTGTGACTTAAAGAGTTGTGGACTCGTGGACCAGGAGGATTCCCTATTTCCGGGCGACAACGTCTGCTGGTCCTGTCAGTCTCGGGTTCCAACTCGATGACGGGGCAGGGACTGTCTGCTCAATGTAATGAATGAGGATAGTTTCAAGTCACAGAAGTTGTGGACATCGTGAGTTCCGTTCCCAATCTGCAGCTGACAGAACAACACGAAGGGCAACTTATAGCCTTAAGAAACACTGGAGTATTAAGGGGCTATACAACTACCAAAGACTGCTCTCAGATGGTAGGACCAGACGTCACCACCTAAGCCCTATCTGATGGTATGATCTATCAGATTAGACGTTGCTGATTAACCATGCAGGGGTTGTTCATCAGTCACGGCTCCGTCAAAAATGGAAAGGAGCATTCCCGAAGTCCATCATACAACCTAGCCACAACATAAGGGAGCTGACAGCTGGTCAACCGCGTTCAGCTACTATCGTCCGAATTTGTGCTCTCAAGCCGTCTCTCAATCAACTTGTCACTGAGAGGTGCCGCTAAACCTGAGCCAAGATAATCCCAAGATCTTCGACATGTCGAGAAATCGCAAATTGTAGAGCTCGGCCGCATGGCCAGGCCTCTACACCTCCATACGTTTTTACAGCACCGACCCCGGCTTTTCTGGTCATCACATTCTTTTCAAGATACGCTTCTCCGTCGTTGGACTCGTTGCCGGCAGTGCGCTCGCTGTCAACGGCGCAGTCGCCACCAGCCGCTCTGCGATCGCGGCTCACGTCAACCCCGAACTTGCTTCCATCGAGGTCGAAAGCGTTTCGTTTTCCGGAAAGAAAATAAACGGCGAGATCGTGGTGGTCAGTCTGGTGGCGACGACGACACCGTCTATGATTCGGCTGCCGCGAATCCCCAGGCCGTTGCCTCGGCCGTCGCCTCCGGACTCGGCGGGGCCGCCATCGATGTCGCCACCGGCGTCGCGGTCAACATCTTCACCGACATTCTCCGGGCCGTGATCGAGTGGACCAAGGCCCGCGAGACCTCCACCCAGGCCATGACGGACGAGATGTGGGCCCAGAACCCGGAGCCCGGCAAGCACCACGCCGCCATCTGCTCCAACAAGGACTACGACGTCAGGGACCGGAACGGCATCGGCGGTCTCGACAAGGTCACCCTGCGACTCAAGGTTCTCCACACCGAGTGAGTGGTGCTCCAACATCCATCCCATCGGTACCCACTTGCCGAGCGCGAGGGCGGGCTTTGCTGTTTGCGGCTAGAAATTGACATGTCCTGCAGCTACGCAGTAAATGGTTCACTCAGTTACATAGAACCATCCGAGCAAGGATGAATCTTTCTCCGACATCACCCGGGCCGGTGAAGAACTCAAACAAGACGGTTCACAGAGCGATCCCCGCATCTCATCGCGCATCTTATCGCCGACGGTGCCCCAGTCCCCACGTCATGTCCCCCGCCTAAGCCATCCCGGTGTATCTATCTATCCGGTGGTGTTTCACGGGCTTCCTCGCATTCTTCGCGTCGTAGACTGCGTCGCGACTCTTCTTTCTTCTCAATCCCTCAGTCTTGAAATCAACTTATTAAACAATTCCTGCCGAGCGTGATACCCCTTCACCCCGAAAGCCACAGAATCATCGAATTAAACCTACCCCGCATATCAAGCGCACGCACTCCTTGCTTCAGGTCTTTGAATATGGCCGACACCGTTCAGTTGCAGGCACCCAATGGTGTCAAGTGGGCGCAGCCGACCGGTCTCTTCATCAACAACGAGTTCGTCAAGTCTTCAAACGGCGAGACCATCGACTCCATAGACCCTGCGTACGTGAAGAGCCTCCCGAACATGAGAACGGGAGCAGCAGAGCTGACGGGGCCATAGCACTGAAGAGAAGATTGCAGCTGTTCAGGCGGCATCGGAGGCAGACGTCGACAAGGCCGTCAAGGCGGCCCACGCTGCGCTGAGACATGAGTCCTGGAAGGGCATCTCGGCAACAGACCGCGGTGCGCTGATGTACAAGTTTGCAGACCTGATTGAAAAGAATAAGGAGGTCCTCGCCACCATCGACGCATGGGACAACGGTAAGCGGCTCCGACTGAGCCTCGTCTCTCAAGCACCCGACTCTGACCAGATACCCAGGCAAGACATATGCGGATGCCCTCGACGGCGACCTGGCCGAGTGCGTCACCGTCATCCGCTATTACGCAGGCTGGGCCGACAAGACCTTCGGCCAGACCATCAACACGACCCCGCAGAAGTTCGCCTACACACTCCGCCAGCCCATTGGCGTCGTCGCGCAGGTCATCCCTTGGAACTACCCGCTTACCATGGCGACCTGGAAGCTCGGCCCCGCCCTCGCATGCGGAAACACCATTGTGCTCAAGGCCGCTGAGCAAACCCCGCTCAGCATCCTATTCCTCGGTAACCTCATCAAGGAGGCGGGCTTCCCACCAGGTGTAGTCAACTTCGTGAACGGTCTCGGCCGCGTCGCGGGCAGTGCGTTGGTTGGCCACCCGCTTGTTGACAAAGTGGCGTTCACGGGTAGCACGGCGACGGCGAGGGCTATTATGGGCCAGGCCGCGAAAACCCTGAAGAACATCACCCTCGAAACCGGAGGAAAGTCGCCCCTGCTCGTCTTTGATGATGCAGAGATCGAGCAGGCAGTGAAGTGGTCTCACATGGGCATCATGTCGAACCAGGGCCAAATCTGCACCGCGACGTCTCGTATCATCGTGCAGGAGTCCATCTACGACGACTTCATCAAGCGCTTCGTCGAGACGCTCAAGGCCGTCAGCAAGGTCGGGAGCCAGTGGGACAAGGACACTTACCAAGGACCCCAGGTGTCGCAGGTCCAGTACGAGAAGGTGTTGGAGTACATCGATATCGGAAAGAAGGAGGGCGCCAATCTCGCTGCCGGAGGCACGCCTCTGAAGATCGGCGACAAGGGCAAGGGCTTCTTCGTCGCGCCGACCGTCTTCACCAACGTCACCACCAAGATGCGCGTGTGGGGAGAAGAGATCTTTGGCCCCGTCGTGGTCATTGCCAGCTTCAAGGACGAGGCGGACGCAGTCCACCTTGCCAACAGCACTCAGTACGGCCTCGGCGCGGCCGTCTTCACGACCAATGTTGAGCGCGCCCATCGCGTGGCCACTGAGATTGAGGCGGGCATGGTCTGGGTAAACAGCACCCAGGACAGCGACCCACGCGTGCCCTTCGGAGGTGTCAAGCAGAGTGGTATTGGCAGAGAGCTGGGCGAGGCAGGCCTGGAGGCCTACTCGCAGATCAAGGCTGTTCACATCAACATGGGCACGAAGCTCTGAGCTTTTCAGCACTTTGAGAATATAGAGTGTTGCGGCTATCCATTTGAAATGAAGAAACGACCCTCTCGAGCAGTGAAGTGAGGGGCCAGACTGACCACGGCACAGATAACGATGCGATGGTGCGCGGTGACTTTACTATTGATTCACACCTAGAGTTCGGGCTATGAGTGCACAGAATTGCAGAGGCATTCGATGCCGACGTTCAATCATAACATTGACTACTCTAAGGTTGCAACACCAGATCGTAATGTCCAGGGAGCAGCTTCACCTTCTTTCCAGACGCTCTGCTACTTGCATCCCCGCCCTGTCTGATGATCTCCACCGCACTCTCATCATTCGGCAACAACAGCGTCGCCGTTGTGCTGGTAGGCACCGCGACGTTCATGCGCACATCGCTGCCCTCGCGCTTGTACGTCACCTCAATCCTGCCGTAAGGGCACTCGAAAGTGCCTTGGACGAAGTTGAACTCGGACTTCAGAGGCGGTTTCAGCGTCCACGTCTTGTAAGCGTCATCTTCGACCTTGACTCCCAGCACCGCCTCGTAAAACCATTCGTAAATCGTCCCCAGCATGTCGTGACACTTGCTGCGACACGCATCCTGCCAGAACTCATTCAGCGTGGTCTCGCCACGCCTCAAGAAGCGCATATATGACGGATGCTCTTCCTGTCGCGCCATCGCCATGACGATGTCTGGTCTGTCGACATCCGTAAGGGTGTTCCACAACCACTTGAGCCCGATCTCACCGGCCCGGATTCTGCAGTCGGAAACATCATCCACAAAGGCCCGTTGGACGCCGGAAATGTGCTCCTCGGGTACCAGACCAAACTGGAGAGCCATTGCCTGAGCAATCATGGTCCGGTCGTTCGTGCCGGGATTGTCAAGGGATGTGTAGAATGCGTAGGAATGCTCCTTCTTGTCGGCGACAAGCAGGTGGCGGTTGTAAACCTGGTAGATCCGATCGGCCCACTCCTTGAAGCGCTTCTCGTCGTCCGCGAACCCGAGTTCACGAGCCATCAACTCGACATTACGAAGACACCGGTAATAAATGGCGGTCTCGATGTTGGCTTGGTGGTTTCCGAACGCAATATCCCGACCCCAGTCGCCGAGTCCATGCTCTATGAGGCCGCCATGTCTCTCCTTGGTGTAGAGATACTCCATATACCGCACGCAGGGCTGGTACATCTTTGCGAACATGTACGTGGAGCCATAGTACTTCTTGATGATTTCGGGAATCAGGGCAATGGCTCCACCCCAAGTGATGGTGTCGTGGAGGGGGCCGCACATGTACCTGATCTCTGGGGCCATCGTCGGCACCAATCCGTTGTACTCCTGCGTGTCGAAGATGTCGTCAAGGATCTTTGAATGCAAAGCTTCGATGTCGCGGATGTACTGGGTTGCCGGGGCAAGAAGATGTGTAACCTCAAGCCACCCGAACTTCTCAATCTGCGGACAATCCGTGTGGTAGCTGAAGAGGTTGCTGACAAAGGACCAGTAACACATGCTGATCAGCGCATTGGCATCCTCAACGTCGGTCTTCACCGAACCAAGCCGGCGAGCGGCAGATGACACGTGGCGACCAACGACGGAGTGAACGACTGGGAGTGTTCCCCCGGCCTCGAGTGAGGCGCCTTCGACCTGGATGTACCGAGCACTCGTGAAGCTGAAGTCGGGTTCCCAGACCTCGACGCCACCGGTCCCTGCCAGTGTGATCTTGGAGTACACTCCAGTCTCGAACTCTTTGAACAAGGGATCGGGCATCAGGACCCTGCCCGCCTCATCGATGCTCTCCGAGTATCTGACGATGACTTCGCTGCCAGCCTGACCGCTGACCTCGATGCGAACCATCGTAGACGCGTTCTGGCCCAAGTCGAATGACACGATTCCCGGCTCAAGAGTCTTCGTTGACACAGGCTGGAATGTCTCGTGCAGTGTCACAGGCGGCTGACTCTGGTACTTGAGCTTTCCTCTCGGTCCCGTCACCGGCGTCGCTGCCTTCCAATCCGCATCGTCGAAGCCCGGCGCGTCCCAGCCTCGGGGATAGCTCCGCAGGTCCTTGTCCTCTGAGGCATAGATGTTTGCCAACGTCGTGGCACTCTTTCTCGTCTTCCAGTCGGGGCCAGTGATGATGGTCTCTCTGCTTCCGTCCTCGTAGAAAAGATGCAGTTCGGCGAAGAAGCAGAGCTCGTTCCCGTAGCGGACGTAGGTATTGTCTTCGTACATAGGCCAGAAGAAGCGATCGCCTTGGTCACCGGCGTAGAAGCCGTTGCCGACGTGGGCTCCCAGAACGTTCTCGCCCTGGGTGAGGAGGTTGCTGAGGTCGTAGGCCACAAATTGGACGGTGCGGTGGTAGTTGGTCCATCCGGGGTCTAGGACGTGGTTCGAGGCCGGGTGGCTGTTGCACGAGAGGTTGAAGTGGCCCAGCCCTGATGCGAACGCGATTGCTCGGGTAGGTTTGCGGTCGAGATGGAGGGATTTGCGAAGGTAGAAGGGCTTGTCGCTGCTGTCGCCGATCCACACTCCCTTCCAGCGGTTGGGCTCATCTTCGAACCACGCACGAAAGATCAAACTCGTATGAGGCATCTGGTGAATGACGAACCTCAGCGAACGATCATCTGGACGTGAGCGGTGACCTGGGGATTACTTACGTATGTCTGGTTCATGCTGTAAGGTGGCAATAGCCTGCTCGATCTAGGATACGCTGTGAAGAACTCATTGACGCGGCTAGAAACTAGTTGGCCATCTTGATCCCAGATAGTAACTTTCCAGTAATGGAAAGCCGCTGATCTGAAGCCGCCGTCCGGCTTGCAGAGGATATTTCTTTGCGCATCGCTTTCAATTTTCCCCGAGTCCCAGACAATATCCGAATGAGAGTGTTGGTCAAGTGCCTCTGGGCTCAGTGCGACAATTACCCAGTAGGCGACCTGAGCAGCATGCGCAAGATCAGAATGCAGGGTCCAGTAGAGACGAATGTCATCAACATCGATTCCCAATGTCTCGTGGAATGCGTGAATGCCGCAACGCGTGATTTGCATCGTTGCCAGGGGTAAAGGAGCCGTTGCTTCGATTGCAAACAATAAGAGATGTTGCTGCCAGAAACGAACTGATTATTGAACAGCGTCTAGCCTGCTCAAATAGCACTGCTCGAGTTGTCACAAAGTTGCGTACACTCGCGATGCTTCGGACAGGTTCCGTCAAACAGTACCTCAAGTGATCCAATACGCTGGGTTATAGAGGGAGCTAGGGATCATCGATGAACCGAAAACCCCGAGTTTCGGTGCTTTGTTGCGTCGAAAAGGTGGTTCGCAAAGCTCTGAAACATACCACCACAAGATGGCGAGAACTCTAGTCTCCATTTTCTAGCATCACATTGTGCCGAGACTGTACGGGGTGACGAAGCCGGTTGGTTAGATCTTCACCAGTCGGTACTTGTCACGCTCAAGCTGTGCACGGAAATCTTGGGCGAGTGGGGTTTGAAAGGCGTCATCGAATTGGAATCGTCGCTTCTCTCACGGCCCCCCCGGATATCCCGAGCCGGGTAGGGATCAGTGATTCGGGTAATCCGGAGCAGCCGTGAGTTAAATCCTGGGTACCCAGAGACTCAGGTCGCTTCAGTTTCACGACTTGTTAAGAGTCCTCAAAGAGATATCCAGAGTCTTCGTGTACGCTTCTTTACTGACTATTGATGCTTCTTTTCCCAAATGTCAAGGAAACCAAACAACCCCCCCCCCCCGGCCGGACGACCAGACGTGGATCCCCAATCTGAAAACCCCGCTATCCCGTCTCCGGCCCCTCGAATGCTCCAGTTGCAATAGTGAAGGCCCGATAGATCATCGAGGTGC
>JAOQIF010001292.1:0-21635 GCA_026260285.1 Colletotrichum sansevieriae
CTTATTAATATCCTCAGTCCCTTCCTACTATTCACTAACCTTCTTAGCTACTAAAACGGTCTAACCCCTAGTTATACGTTTACCCTATTATAAGTTATAATAATCTACTTATATATTTATACTATTATACTTAAGGAGAAAGCTTCAGGTTTAGGCGGTTTATAGGTTAAGAACCTTCTATAAGCTACTAAAAAGGGATAAGAGAAGCTACTAATATATATTAAGAAGATAGTTTCTGAAGATTCCTTTAATATCTATAGTATTACTACTTTACTTACCCTTAAACCTAGTACCTCGGTCTTAAGTACCTAGGATACCCGATTCGACTTTGCAAATTACTTTAAGGATCTCCCTTCTTTAACTACTTTATAAACTCGGGTATAATAAGCGTTTATTAATCTATATATAAGGGAATATTATTCAGACCTATAATAACAGGACTCCTATTAACTTCTAACCTAAGGCCTAAGATATATGCTCTATAGCTTAATATCCCGCAGTCTAAAAAAATAGGTAATTATAGCAATCCCTTATAGTAATCCCTATTATTAACTTAGAATAGGGAAATATATTAATATATTAGCAAGCTAGGGCTATTTATAACGAGTTTCTTAATATAGGTAAGATATTATACTTTATACTATGCGTTTATATATCTAATATATTTAGTTATATATCCTATAGAAACTATATAAGAATTCTAAGGCTGCTTAGAAAGTAGCTATCCTTAATTCTATAGTATTTGCTAGATAGCTTGGAACTATTTATATATTTAACTAATATCTATCCCCCTTAAACGCTCCTTTAGCCTAGCCCGCCTCATCTATTACTACTCTCGCTTCAACCTTTTAGCTAAGACTATTGTGGCGAATGAGATGAGGCACAAAAGTGGATCCACAATTGCTACGCTGCAATTGTGGCTTAAGTACGGACTTCGCAACACACCCCCCAGTTTCGCAACGCCCTAGGCAGGTGCGGAACTGCTACTCTTAATCGAACCTTCTGATTGGGTATATCTCGCCAAAATCTAGGTGGTGCAGTCGGCCCTCTACGCCTCTCGTGGGATTCGAACCCTAGGTCTCAGGTTGTTACGTAAGCTACTAGCCCGTTAACTATAGCACACTCAAAACCATTCAGGCACATAGCACAGGGAGTCACGAACGAACTGGGCTCATAACTGTGGCGAATGAGATGAGGCACAAAAGTGGATCCACAATTGCTACGCTGCAATTGTGGCTTAAGTACGGACTTCGCAACAACTATCTTTTAAGATCTTAAGTATTAAGATCACCTAGTAATATAAAACCTAGTTAACTTAGATAATACTTAAGGAAGCTTCTAATAATAATACTATAAAAGCTGCTAGGGAATAGCTTTATATTATTAGAGAATCTTTTTAATACTCTGCTCTCTTAGAGAAGGAATAGATTAGAAACTATCTAATAGTTATTAATAAGATAATAAATATCTCTATTACTTTCAAAGGAGATAGACCTCGCTTGCCTACTCTTAGGCTAAGTTAAGCTATTTCTAATAATAATAATAGTAATAGTTCTACTAATAAGTACTTATATAACTTATTAAGTACTTAGAAATAATAGCTCTTAAGTTAACTCTCTCACCTCAGCTACTCCCCTATACCCCCTATATCTTAGTAACTATCTAATATATCCTTAGATACTAGGTCTAGGACTTAATACTAGAAGCGAAGGAGGACTACCTAGTAATATTCCTACTATATCTCCTCTAGTTCTAATAGCGATTAAATTCAAGATTTTACTTGCTTCTATAGAACTTAGAATATGCTTTATATTTAAAAGCCTTATAGTAATCTTTTTATAGCTATCCTAGTTCTATTTATCTTCTAATATAAATAGTTTATAAACTTTATATTAACTATTGCAAACTAATAGTTTATACTAAATATACCTTATTTTTAATAGGATCCTTAAGATTAATTTATAATTACTACTTATAGTTATTTATATATAAGTAGGCTACCTATAGGTAGGTTAACCCATAGGCTGCGTTACCTATGGGCTTTTAATATGGGCTAGACCTATGGGTAATTTGGGTACCCGTAGAGTACCCGTGGGTGATTTTGGGTACTACCCATTTTGGTACCCATGGGCTTTTTGCATCACTAGCCTCAGGGCTATACTGCCGATATCAAGGAATGGATCGACAGTGCCGATACTGTTGGCGGATCTGAGTTTGCTCTTCCTAAACAGTGGGAACCAGCTGGCCGGCCACGTATAATGTTTGAACGGTGTCTCGACGGTTTCGTCATCGTTGCTTGGCTCATCCTTCTCAACCATCGGACTCGCGACATCTTCCACCCTCATCGACGACGTCGCGCTGTAGTGAACGTTACCTGTTCCCGTGGATGGGGGTGGTGCTAATTTTGGCGGATGAGGTATCGGCGGGCAGCATCATTTCGTCTCCAAACCCAGCGTTCCCGACGAGAGGAAGAGTCTCGTCGTCAACCGCCATGCTCCCAGATAGTTGAGCTGGGAGGGTTCCCTCGACCGGACGAACAGGCAGGGCCGCGTTGGTTCGGGTCTTCGTTTTCTCGACAGGAAGGTGCCGGCGTGTGACCAGGGGAATTCGCATTCGCTGGTCGTGCCGCCATTCTGGTGGTTCGCGTGGGAGGGACTCGGCAGGATAGTCATCTCTACGCGGTGGTGGCACCGGTGTCTACTTGGATCTTCTAGCAGAGTTGGCAGCATCCCAGATCCATTGGAATCCCCTGCCTAGGCCAGTAGGCCTGTTGTTCGGCATGTTGTGGAATCGATAGTGGGCTGGGTCTGGAGAATCGTCAGGCCAGTTATAGCGGGCAGTGTAATGCGTAGACGGCTGAAAGGTTGTCAAACGTCCTGGAGCGCCAGGATCCAAGCACACACAGGAGGAGAGCGAAAGGTGACCGGCGTATGTACGTAAAATTCACTCCGCAATGCTGTTGGGGACACTGGATGGACGACGGCGTGGTTCAAACGTTGACCGCAACGTCAGCTAGGGCGTTTGTGGTGTCTGCTAGTATTAGTCATCCATGGCTATATCCCTCTCAGGTGGCCTCTTCTACTTCTTTCAGCACACGCCATTTGCAATACACCATCGTTTTCATGCCTAGCAAACATAGAGACCTGCTACAGTCAGATGCTAAGTCCTCCAAGATAATCCATCCAGCCGCCGTCCGAGACTCAACAGCCAGCGATGTCCCAGATCAAGGGCAGACTGTACAGACACCTACAGCCATGTCGCCTTGTCCCGTTGCTCGATTTCGTGCTTCCTTCTGCTTCACTTTTTTTCTGCGCTTACTTCGACAGCGTTGGAAGGCTTTAGGTACCCACAGATACGCGCTGACGCTGCGGCAGCGGTTGCTGCTGCGGCAGTGGGACCACGAGATCAGGCCCCCTTTGGGCTCAACGTGCTGTTCTATCCCGATGCAGAAGGGGCGGCTTGACGTCCTGCGCTGTCAACCAAGCCAATCCGCCACCCGACGAAGACGAGAGCGACGATTAGATGATATTTCAGCAGCCCTCTTCGTCGCTATCATGTCTATTGCCTTCGTTCCTGCACTTAAGCGTCCTGAGCACTCCTGAACCGCTGTTGCCCGGGCTATCTATTCTCTAGCGTAAGTAGTAGAAGCATTAAAAGTAACCAAAGTTGCAAGAGTTATAAGTATAGCAATCAACGGAATCTTTCCTTGCCTAATTACTAACTATGTCCTAGCTATTGATCTGTCGGAAAACAAGGTCTGTAGCGTAGAATGACTTATCTTGTCCTCCTAACCCCCGATATCATCCAGCCCCCGGCTCACGAATATCGAAACGTACTCGCACTCGTTCGGCCTGCTAGCCGAGAGCAACCTTTGCAGAGGAATCGCTATTAAGACGTGCTGCTTCGCTGTACCTAAGGCATGGATGAAGGCGGCGAAGGCTGCGGAGGAAAGGGAGAACTGGATGGGAGCGATGGCGCCAGCAACAGCCACGCGAACGATAGAGACGCGAGATATAACGCGATATTAACCTTGTTCATAGAGACCCTATTAGATATAGGCTCCCGGGCGGTATGAATAGCTTAATTTATAGCGTCTAAGAAGGAAAAGGTAGTAGGTAGCGCCTTAGGGCCTAGTAAGAATCTTCACGGCGAAGTATGTTTCTAATTAGAGGGCCTCCTAAACTTTGCTGTCGCCCTGTCCGAACCGACTTGTCTGTTCGCTGGCTTATTCTGGACTTACCCGGGTCCGCCTTCTTGTCTTCGGCGCCGCTCCTGCTGCGGTTTTGCTCCAGTGCTTGCAAGCCTAAATTGTTCTCTTAGCTAATTGCCCGTTATATGGAGTCTTAATAAACCAAGTTCGCAAGGGGGCCTCCAGTAGTAGCCTAACGTCATATATGAGAACGCACCCCTTGAACGCACGCGACGTTTCTCAGTATCTTTAGTTAAAGCCTCACGCGCGATTTAGGGGGGGATCCCCTATTAATATATGACTGTCTCCTTCTTAGGGGTAGCTTATAATCTATTAATACCGAGTACTACTCGTTAATACTTAAAGAAACCCGAAAAGCCCTAAGAACCTAGGAAGCAGAGGTAGTACTACATGAGATATATATATGTATATATATTATAAGCTATATATAGGGGTAAGGGCGAGTTATATGGAGTAACTATCTTTACTATAGAGTGCTATATATAAAGGCGTAATAAAATAGACTATAGTATGTATTTATATAATCCTATACTATAATATAAGCTACTATAGCCCTATAAAGCTATAAGTACTACATAGTATATTGTAATGTACCCCCTAGCTATATAGCAAGCAATATAAATATCGTTATAAATTATCTTATGTAGCTATAACTAAATATAAAGATATATATAAAAGGTTAGATAGTATTATATATAGGTTTAAAAGTATAAAATATAGAAAAATATGCCTTATAGCAGGCTTAAAGGGTATGATTAATAGGTATATAGTATAAGGTAATATTCGTAATAATAATATAACTTAGTAATAAAGTAGTAGAATCCTTATAGTATATTATGGTTAGCTATCTAATAGTAGGTTTCTACTAATAGAAGCTAAGGAATAACGCTTAGTTAATAGTATAGTCTTGCGAGTTTATATTACTAGAACAAATCGAGGGGTTAAGGGCTATAGTAATTAATTATAATCTTTACAAGGTAATATATAATATAACATAAGCTAAGAGTATCCTAGGGATAATTATAAAGTTAATTACTAAAGATCTTTAGACATCTATCCTTAAGCTAGGCTTAAATCCATTCTATATATAAATCCTAAATATCCTTCTGGCCGTATTCTAAGTAATTACATTCCTATAGTAGTAATTATAATCAGTTAGTAATATTAACTAATTACTTTACTAATTATTCCTTCTTATACTCTACTAATTACTTCTTATCTTATTAATCATATATCTTATATTATACTTCTTTTATACTAGGTAAGGCTTATTATTTGCTATATTATCCTATATATAAAGGTCCTTCAGGCGCTAGTAGTACCTATAGGGCTACCCTAGTCTACATACTTCTATTAAGTTATAATCTTAGGTCTCTCTCTAAATAGTCTTATCCCTAAGACTAATATAAATAGGTTGTTATATAAAGGTATTGAGGGGCTAAGAGCCATAGTTAGGTCAAACTAATAGTAGGAGCACCCAAAAGGTAGGACTAGTATTGCTATGCTACTTTTGCTTGCTTCTTCTAAGATCCTTCTTTTCTAGCCTTTAGTAAGTGCTTGCTAAGTCCTCGCTATAAGGGTTCTATACCCTAGACCTATAAGCCTCTCTATCGTTTTAGCCTATACTAGCTGAGGTATCCCTAGCTTCTCTAGCCTAGGTATCTAGTCCCTTATAATTATCCCCCTTTTAACTATAGTAATCCCTATCATAAGGTTAGGAGTTATAGGTTAGCCCTCTATTATTATCCCTCTTAGTTATTTAGGGTAGGTCCTAGTCTTTTATTATTATTACTATTATCTAGCGTAGTAATAGTTCGCTACGTATTTGCTAAGAGATAATAGAGCCCTTAGTATTATAAATATAGTAGCTAAGCTAAGCTTATATTCTTATTCCTTATAGTTCCTCTCCTTTTAAGCCCCTTTTATACCCTCTATCTAGGGTTAGTCTAAAGAGATCTTATTATTTTCTTTTAAAAGAGAATAGTTATCCTTATAGTAACTTCGCTTTTATTCTCTAGCTATTTGCCCTTTATCTAGCAAGTACTCTCTTATCTTATACCCTTATAATAACTTAGTTTTTCATCCTATTATCCCCCTTCTAAATATGCGTATTATAAGGCTATTAAGTAGGTTAGATAGCAACTACTATTACTAATTCACTATATCTACCTCCTAGTAGGTAGTACCTACTATAGTGAATAATTACTATTCTTTGCTATCTAAAGTTATAGCTACTTTGATAATAGTTTAACAAGGCCTCCTTAGCTATCTATGAAATAATAGCTTTTTCCTACCCTAGGGTTAGTTCTTTTCCCTCCTTATTATATTATATTATTTAATAACTACTTTTATATTACTTAAGCCCTTTACTAAGCCTTTATAGACCCTTTGCAGGATCCTTCCTATCCTGTAATACTTCTATAACTGTTATAAGCACTAAGAGCCTTATTAGCTAACTCCTCGCTAAGTATAGCCCTACTAAGTCTAAGCTTAGTAATAGCAACTATTAGTATAACTAGGCAGGTAGTAGCAAACCTTGCATTAGCTGCGCGCTATAGCTCCCTAAGAATGCCCAGGTTATCTACGCCTATTAATATAATAGTAATTATAAATATAAGTTATGCTAGGTTTATAGTATTAAGTGCTATAGGGTAAGTTTAGCAATCATTTAGGGAAGGTATAGGCTAACGTTTCCTATCTCTAGATTCCTACTTATCTTATTAGTACTATTCGTTTCTATTAGAACTAGGTTAAGCGTTATACCTATATAATTACTACTAGTTAGTATTAATAGCATGAGATTTTCTATATCTTTATAGCTATAGAGCAGGGGTAAGAGCTTCTCTAATGCCTCTATAACTAGTTAGTGAACCCTACTAGCCTTAAGCCTAATACTAAGAACTATAAGAACTAACTGCTTACTACAGGTATAGAGGAGAGTATAGCTTTTATACCTAGGTATATCTATAGGTTTCGCTTGAGGTAGGTTTTATATTATAGTTAGTCTTACCCTTTTATTATTCTAATATATATTTATAAGTAGCTTACTAGGCTAAGGATAAGGTTTTAGTTAAGGAGATTATAATATAGCTTAATAATACTGTTCCTATTTACTTATATAATAAAACTTATATCTTTAAGTAGGCTACCTTTCTTAATACGCTTATTAATATCCTAATAATATAGCTCTTAAAGAGCAATACCTATATATCTACACTTCCCTTATAAGAGCTTTTAAAGATTTAAGGTTCCTGCATACTTTGCAACGACTATTACTGAGCTCTTATTACTATCTTTGAGGTTATTAGTAGTAGCCCTATGCTTTAACCTAATTCTTATAAGAAGGTTACTAATAACTTAGTAATAGCCTATTAATATTAGGTTAGTAGTGATAAGGAGGATAGGTCCTTAGGCATAGAAGATAGTAACTCTAATAATACTAGAGAGAGCAATAGTTAGAGTAGTAATAGCAGTACTACTAGCAATAGCTCTGAGGAAGAGAGCGAGGATAGTGATAATAGCAACGAGGATAATAATAATAAGGAAGAGGGTAATAATAATGATAATAAGTAGTAGTACTAGCGGAACTTTAGCGAATATATATTAGACTTCTATAATAGTATAGGGTTAGATACCTATAGGTTTTATATTGCTTTTATAAGGGGGGTTCTTCTCTTAGTATTTCAGCTATCTTATAGTTAATTAACTTTTTTCATTACTTTATACTACTTATTATCCTATTTATAATATAACTTATGCTATTATTTCTTAAATCTAGCGAGGATTTATAAAGCGTTTGCTAAGTATTCTTCAGGCTCCTAGGTATTATACTCTACTAGCTAGCCCTTCTACTTAACTAAGTATAGGGGGCCTATTAGCGCTTCCCTCTATAATATAATATCCTTAACTTCCTATTCTTTAGGGTTTTTTTTAAGGTCTAGGAGCTACCCCTTAGTAAGCTTTTAGCTATATTATAGCTTAAGTAAAGTAATAGAGAAGATATTATACGCTCTACTATACTTCTCTAGAAGTTATACTCTATAGGTATTAGAGCTTATAACTTCTATAACTAGTATAGGAATAAATTATAGGGCAAGCTTTTACTACCCCTTTGCAAAACGGAAGTTCTTTATTAAGAGTCCTATAATATCTCTAATATTATATAATTACGCTTTTCTTCTAGTATTTGCATTCTTAGCTTATATATCTATTATATATTACTAATTCTTATATATTCTTTAGTAAACCTCTATTAGCTTCTTAAGCCTTTTATTAACCCCTCAGGTCCTGATCTTAACGATTAGTAAGCAATAGTTAACTATTTGAGGGTAATATCCTATAAGGGCCTCGAATAGGGATATGCTAATAGTAATATATTTGCTATTATTATATATAAATTGAGCTTTAACTAATTATACTGCTTATTAGTTGCATAAGCTTTTGCTAAACCTTATAAGATATATAGTTAAGGTTTAATATACTCTTTTAGTCTAGCTATCTATATGCAGATGCTATGCTATAGAGATATACCCTTTTATATCTTAGGCCTTAGTCTAGTCTTGCTAAAACTTACTAGTAATTAGTTTATCTCAATTACTAATAATAGCCTTAGGCATGCTATATCTATACTTAATCTCTTAATATAAGATTCTCACTAAACCTATAATACCTAGTTACTTACTTATTACTAAGAATCGTGCTACTTTAGTTATCTAGTATATAACTACTAGAATTATATTATAAGTAACTCCATTATCTTAGCAACTCTCTAGCAAGCTAGTTAAGAAGTCTAAAGAAATCTATTAGAATAGGTATACTAGTAGTTCTAGTGTTTATAGCAGCCTATATAGCTTATGCTATAGTATATATACCCCTTAGTATCCCGGGTACTTAGCGATATATCGCTATATATCCTCTATTAAATGCAGCTTATAAAACTTTTATAAGATTAGCTTAGCTATCCTATTTACTTATATATACCCTAGTCTAGGTATATTATAGTAGTTCTTTAGGATTTTATATAACAGGGATCCGTCTTCTAGGATAATAAGTCTTCTCCTAAACTAAAGGATATTATTCTTATTAACTTAGTATCCTTAGTATTCCCTAGCATCCTAGCGAACCTTAGCTATAATATCTCTATAGAAGTAGTCTTTAGCCTATAATCCTCTAACTATTCATTTAATATCTATACCTAGTTATAGTATATAAGCTATTTTATCCTAAATAAGCTCCCTTATTATAGCACGTAGGATATACTATTCTAGTATAGTAACCCTAGCTACCCCTGAGTCCTCTAGCCTATTGCTATTCTCTCTTGGAGCAGTTGGCATAGCACCTATATATGCTTTTATATGGGTAATAGCGCTAATATATATACTTATATATAGTAGCTTATTAGTACTTATTATAGGGTAGTGCTAACTTAAGGGTGAGGATCCCTTAACCTTAGAGCTAGCCCTCTAGTAAGGTTCTTATATGCTTCGCTAGATAGCATGGATATAAGTTCTTATAATAGCTATAATTCCTTTAAGATTAGTAATATATTAGCAATCTATTACTAAAAGCTAGCTAATAGGCCTAAGCTTCTTTCTAAAGGTAGGAAGTATATTATCTACCTTAGCATCTTCTACTATATAGTTAGGGCGTTATAAGAGTCTATCTGCTGGATTAGTAACCCCTAACCTATACTAGATTTCAAAGTTATATGCTAATAGGTAGTAAACCTATTGCGTGAGTCTTCTGCAAATATCTTGCGCAGGCATAGCAAGCACTCCTTTTAGCGCTATATAGTCTATAAGTACTATGAATTTCTTAGGAAGTCTATATAGGTATGGTACCTAGTAATCTAAACTTTCTATAATAATAAGTAGTTCTTATTACCCTATAGCCTAGCGCCTCTGTATATCTAAGAGCTTCCTTAACTAGAAGCCTACTAGGTACTAAACTATGCTATTCTTCTATAAGAGCATACTAGATATTACCTAAGTAGATATATTAGTCTTAACCCTAGTTTTTAGCACTAGGTTATAGTATCTTAGTATTAGGGCTTTAGCAAATGCTCTCTGAAGTATCTTAAATATAGTCTGCATCTCCCCTATCTAAGCAAAGGCTCCTGACTTCATGCTATTTTAGCTTGTTTTAAGTATACTATTTATAGGGGTTATAATATAGGAATATCGTATAATAAAATTATAATAAAAGTTATAGAAGCTAAGGAATACTTAGATATCTCTAAAAGACTTTAGTACTAGCTATTTAGTAACCGCTCAGACTCTATCTAGGTCTATCCTAATACTATTTTAGGTAATATAGAACCCTAGAAAATCTACTCCTATCTATTAGAAGGCGCACTTCTTTAGTTTTATATATAGCTTAGTAGCCCTTAGGCGGCATAAGATAGTATAGAGGTCCTTAGTATGCTATTCCCTTATATCTAAGTAGATTAGAATATTATCTAGGTATATAATATAGCAGGTATCTAAAAGGTTAGTAAGTATTTAGTAAATATATACCTAATAACTTACTAGGGTATTTATAAGCCTAAATAATATTATAGTTTATTTAAAGTACCTATATCGCATTCTAAATACTATTTTCTACCTATCTGCTTTATGAATTGCAATTTAGTAGTATGCCTTGCTTATATTAATATTAGAAATAAACTTTGCTCTAGCAAGTCTATCTAAAAGCTTGCTAATTAGTGGTAGAGGGTAATAGTTTTTTATTATAATTTTCTTTAGTCCTCTATAGTCTATATATAGTCGCAGGCTTCTATCCCTCTTAGGTATAAAAAGCACTAGTGCTCCTGCGGAGCTAGTTAAGTAGTATATATAGCCTGCTGCCTCTATATCCTAAATATAGTTAGCAAGCGTTTATAACTGCTCTGCTAATATAGGGTATATAGGTCTATATAGGTATTCCTTGCTAGGTTTTAGTTTAATATAGTATACTACTCCCTTTAGCCTTAGAACTTTCTTTATATTCTCCTTATTAAAAATATTAGTAAAATCTTAAAGTTCCCTAAGAATCTTCTTCCTTTGCTTATTATCTAGTGAGTCTTTGCCTAAGGTCTCTATATCCTTCTTATTAAAGCTTATAGCACCTATTAGATATATAATATAAGCTTATTAGCTATTCTCTATAATTTCTTAGATAATCGCCTCTAGCGTAGCAAGTAAGAGGGGTTTATATAACTAAGTATAAATATAGGTATCTATATAGATACCTTCCTATCCTATTAAGTTATTAGATAGAAGGATATCTCCTGCTCCTTTAGGGCAAGGGCTTATAATAAAAGCCTATCAAATCTTCTATAGGTATCCCTAACTATCTATAAGGAAGAATATAAGCTAGTAGACCTTTCCTATAGGTATAAGCCTTCCTTAGAAATCTGCTAATTTAGGGGCTATAATACTAGTAGCCTCCTTTAGTTAGAGTCTCTTAATAAGATCTTCCTATATGATATCTATTATTATATAGGTATCTATATTAACCTCTAGTTTAACTTCGCTAGATGCTTAGAGTAGTAATACCTATCCCTTAATAATCTATCCTACTAGAACTAAGGTGATTTCTAGCATAGTGCCCCTCAGGGTTATATCCACGCCTACTTATTTCCTAAGTCTTTAGCATTAGCTATACTAGGCACTATAATTATACTTATCCTTACCCTGTCTTAGGTTTAGGTTCTAGTTACTACCTATTAGCTGCGCACGGTTTTTAGTATAGTTAGGGGAGATATAGCTATACTTCTTATAGTTATAATATTAGGGCCCCTAGGAGTTAGAGGGCATACTACTAGTGCTAGGTGCTGCGCGGGTATATGCTAAGCAGTTATTCCATGATAGGGTCTCTAGGTGCCTATCCCTTACGTCTATTAACCTAGGGGGTTATAAGCTGCTCTTATGAGGGCAGTCTAGAGAGCCTAAGTATAGTTGCTTATACGACTTAGAATAGCTAGTAGATATTCCTATATATCTTCCTTCTATGATCTCCTATAATCTCTATATATATAGGGTAATAATATATATATATTAGTATAGTTAATATCCTACTTAAAGAGTTTATCCTTTAGGGTCCTAATAAGGCCCTAAACGAAGGCGTGCGCCTTTGTATTACTTACGCTCAGCTTGCTAAGTGCTTAGTTAATAGACTCTTATTAAGTCTAATATATAACTAGTTTCTTATTATCCTTCTAATAGCACTACCTCAAAGTATTATAGTAGTTCTACTCTTAGAGCTTAGGCGCGATATACTACCCTCTTATGAAGACTCTAAAGTCTTCCTATTTAGGGTTAACCTAATTCCCTAACTTATCTATAAGTATTTGCTAATAATTCCGCTATTCTATTTATAAGGTATGCTCTATTATACTTAAAGCCTACTAGATATACTAGCTATTAGAGCAGCTAGGGCAGTGCTTATAAGCCTCTTTAACTATAATAAGCTAATCTTCCCTTATTATACTAGTAGATTTGCTAGTAAGGCGTATTATATTATAATTTAAGGGTTTTTAATAAACCTTAGGCGATCGCTTAGCAGGAGCTTAGTTGCTTAATATAGTAGTAATTAGCTTATGCTAGTTAGTTATTATAGTTATAATCTATTATATTAGCACTTAGCTAGTTGCTTTATCTAGCCCTCTAGCTTAGGCTAGCCCGTTAGCTATAGCTATGGATATCTAGCCTATTAGCCTATCCGGTCTATAGGAAGGGGTCTTATATTCCCTATTTTCCTATATATACTTAATATCTAAGTAGCGAGCGTTTACCATAGGTAGCCTATCCTCTTTAAGGCCCCTAGCCTTACTTAAAGCATAGCTTCTCACCTCCCCTTATTAGCTTATATAATCCTCTAATTACTCGCTAGGATAGTCTTTTTTATATAGGTTTATAGGCTATTTCGCTCTGCTCTTAGTGAATATTAGGCATAGGTTCTTTAGCCTGATTAGTAGGCGTTGCTTAGGTATATAATACTATTATTATTACTAACCTTCCTAAAGCAGGGTAGGAGCAAAAGAATTATAAAAGTATTAAGGGGCTAAGAGCTATAGTTAGATTAAACTCATAATAAGAGCACCTAAAAGGTAGGTCTAGTATTATTATATTACTTTTACTTACTTCTTCTAAGATCCTTCTTTTCTAGCCTTTAGTAAGTACTTACTAAGTCGTTGCTATAAGGGTTCTATACCCTAGACCTATAGGCCTCTCTATCCTTTTAGCCTACGCTAGCTAAGGTGTCTCCAGCTTCTCCGGCCTGGGTGTCCAGTCCCTTATATATTACTCCTAGATTAGGGAGTTATTAATTATACTTCCTAATTCTCTATAATATTAATACTATATTGAGTTATATTTTGAAATTAATCTTTTTCGTCCACTCTTTATTATTATAATCGAGCTCTTTATATTAGTAAATATAGAGCTATTAAAATAAATATTATACTCTTAGGGTTAGAAAGTATTATAAAATACTTCTAAACACTAAGGTCTATAATAAATAAACTTACTTAGGTTAATCTTATAATAGAGTAGCTAATATAGTTTACACTTATAGGTCCGTTTCGTTTTCCCTTTTATATTATACATATATTATTTTACTAGTAGATCGTTTGCTTATCAAGGCCACTTATCTTGAGAATATAGAGGTTATAAATGAGGAGATATTATTCAGTTCGGAATTACGCTGCAGCCCCTTCGCAAAAAGACTATAATAAATTCACCTAGTTTATAGGTATAATTTAGGAAATACTATATAAGTATTTTAACTTATACCCTCTACTAGTTAAAGAAAAGAATATAGGAACTATATATGTTCCTAATTAAAAGCAAACCCTGTAAATATTATAAAGTTAGACGCGCGCCGCACCGGGGCCGATTATATCGGAGCCGAACGGGCCACTAAGGCTCTCGTGGCCTAAAAACGCCCCGAGGAGATATGATAAAAGAAGCTTATAGCGTTATATTAAGTATAAGCTAAGTTAACTAAGATAATATTATATTTAGACTTTCTATAAAAATAGAAAAGAGTAGTATTTTATAAGGGTAAGGGGGTAATTCATAAAGGGGAGTCCTTAGTACTTTCTCCTACAGCTAAAGCTCATTTAATAGGGGATTCTAATATAGTAGATTTAGATTTAGTATTAGGTAGTTAGAATCCTAATATACCGAAGTTCTTTTTTAGTAGTAAGTCTTAGTAGATAGGTATTCCTAGTTATATAAATAGATTCCTATTACTAGGTTAATTAGCTTATTATAATCTAATAACGGGTTAAGATAGAATAAGTTAAATACTATTTTTCTATACTTATAGTATAATTCCTACCTATAGGGAATATTATAGTTATTATTTCTAAAAGATTTATAGTTTATCTTATATATATTCGAGGTTTATTATACGTTGCTATATATTATCTTTATATTTATATCCTTTCTACTTAGCTAAGTATTATATTTTATTCTTATCTCTAATATAGTTAATAACCCTTTCAACTTTATATTCTGGTTTAATACATTCTATAATAATAAGGCTTATTATTAATAACTATAGGAAATAAAGTAAAGGCTATTACTTTACTATAAAAGCTATTACTTTACTACTTCATTTTATAGTGCTATAACTCTATGAATAAAAGGGATATAGGAAATTAAGGTATATATTTAGATTGAACTTCCATTTTCGCATCGGATAGTATACCGTTCAATATTATGTACCTAGGGTTAATATATTCTAAATACTTTAGCAAAAGTTACCGTTAAAGTTTAAGGCGAAATAAGGCGAAATAAAACGCTATATGTAAGCGTTATTAGCTATATACATATAATAAAGCATTGATATATGCATAGCTAAAGTTACGCTAAGGTTTAAGCTATTATATATATAATAAAGCGCCCCTAAGCGTCTAAGAGGCTCTAGCGAAGCTACTACCTACTTATACCTACCTTTTCCCCTAGCCTTTTAATGCTTTATATATAGTATTTATCTATAAAATATATATTTGTTAATATCCATATTTTCCCCTCTATTCGCATAAGTTATGTAATAAATAAAAAGATTACTCTATTATATTTTTCTTTACCTGAAATTTATCTCGATTATATTAGCGATTTTTCTACCCCTCCTTTAACCTTTATAGCTATGCTAATAGGTTATAAGCCTAGCTTAGTACCTATTTAGCTTATAGGCCCCCTTAAGAGCAACTCGTTCTTCTATATGCATATTTCTATCCCTTTTAAGGGTATTATTTATATAAGAGAATAACCTTTTACTACCTATGCTAAAATCGAAATACTATAGTCTATATCGATATTCATCTGCTTGAATAAGCTATGTTAATAGGCTATTATATCTCCCGAGTTATTCAATTGCTAAGGTTACCTAATTAGGCAACTTATACTTAAAATTATAGATTATTTATATAATAAAGCCTCCTCCGATTACATCTATGAAGCTCCTTATCTTCCTAACTAGTTTATGCTAGCTAAAAGGGCAAATCGAAGCTATATAAAGCTAAATATTAAACTTATTAAAGTCGAATTATCCCTAAGTCCTATAAGTGCTCTTGAATCGCTATCTAGAAGTACCCTTGAATTAAATAAAAATAACCCTCTAAGTTAATACTCTTATTAAATCAATTTTAACTGGTTTTCAAAGCGAATAAAATATGAAAAGAATATATAAAAGCAAGTATAAAAAGAAGGATATATATCAACCTTTACCTATTATTTAGTTATAAAATAAAATATAGCAAGGGGACTTTACTATATTCACTTAGGATAGTTATTCTTTAATATATTAATCTAGTATTAATTAAGAACACTTCTCTATTATATATAAATATAATCTGCTTTAAATCCAGTTTAAAGTACTCTTTATATATTAATTTAATATCAATAAGAATTACCTTTATAATAAAGTAAAATACCTACTTTAAAAGTATTCTTTATACGTTGATGTAATATTAATAAGAATCACTTTTATATAAAAGCATTAGTTTATTGGTTACTATTTGAATTCCTTAATACACTATAGATACCTCTAAAGTAACTATTTAGAAGTTAACTAGTAGTAAGACCTATTAAATATAGGCTCTTTGGTTTAAACCCCTACTTATAAGTAATGATATAAGTCTATATCTTAATATCCTATTATTATATACTAAGAATAATAATAATAATAAAGCTTTACCTTTTATTAGATTGCTATATAATAATAGTTCTATTAGGGTTATTAAGGAATATAATATAGCTCCTAAGGCTTAGCTTAAATTAAAAGAGCTATATAAGCCTAAAGAATTTATAAATAAGTATTTAACTTGTAAGGAATTCTTTAATACAACCCTGAAAAATTTAGATAACTTAGAAATCTATCTTAATAAGGTTAAAGAGTCATCTAATAATCTAGCTATTAAAAGCTTAGCTTTACCTAAGTAAGTTATTATAGCTAAAATATTGAATTCCTTAGATGAGAGTTATAATAGTTTTATAACTAATATTACCCAGTTTTTAAGAAAGGATGCAGAAGCCTATACTCTAGAATCTTTATTTGCTAATTTATTAGATAAATCTAAAAGAAAAGAGGATTTAAGTAATAATGTTACTTTAATAAAGGCTCATAATAAAAAAATAAAACTAAAAATAAGAAAAATACTTATAATAATAAAATAATAATAAAAGGAATAATAAAAAGAATAATTAGAAGAAAACTAAGAGTTTATTCTATAAGACCTATAAAAGATAGATTATATAGAGGATAACTACCTTTTTCTATATCTAAATAAGGCTCTAAAAGAGTAGAGATAAGCTTTTAATATATTATCTAAATCTAGATAAAGATAATAAGGCGAAGAAATACCCTACTTCTAAATTAATCAAATGGAGTAATAAAACTACTCTATTAGTTAATAAAGAAGAAGAAGAAGAAGACCCTAAAGAGGTTAATATGGAATAGGTTATTATTATTTAAACCCCTACCTCTATTTAAACCCCTAGTTCTAGGCTATCTATTAATCTAGATATAGACTTAGATTCAGATGAGGATATTGTTGCGATATCCTCACTTTGAGCCGCAGCCTCACAGCCTACCACGTGACGTGCGGTATTACATAAGCTATACGTATGGATATTAACCCGCGATGCGGGTAACCCTTCCGAATAGTTACTTCGATAATACACCTTTTATTCCTAATAACCTGCGCACTCATAACTCGTAAGAGTTATAAGCCTAGCTCTAATAATAGCTTAAAAAACCCCTCTACTACGAGTTATATATAGGAAACCTATTCCTACCCTTTTTATTAATTCCTATACTATCCTTATTTATTATATCCTCTGCTAATAATAAGATTCCCCTTGCAGGAGATATTCTCATATCTAGAAGCAACTAGCCTGTATAGTATACCCGTTTCGAGTTCTATATGCGCTTAAGAGGCCTCTAGGATTATATTAACCTAGATATAGACGATCGCCCCGACCCTTCGTAAGTAACTATAGCCCTAAAGATCTCTAAGTTTATCGCTAAGCGCTAAGCTCTCTTAAATACGAAATACTAGGAAGAATATACTAAGTAGGCAAAATAGCATCTAGAGGAGGCTAAATATCTAATAGAAGCTCCTAAGAGCGCTCTAGAGAATATCTATCTAACTATAGAGACCTAGGGAAGCGAGGAAGAAGTGAGTATTATTCCTAATAGGATAGGGGGATTATCCTCCCTCTTAGAATCTCTATAAATACCTTAGACTACTATTTATAAGGATATAAAAACGGATTATAATATAGCGATTAAGGATTATATAGCGACTTCCTTAGATCAGTAGACCCTCTCGATATATTACCTTAACCTCTAGACGTAGGTTAATAAGATAGTCTCGAACCCTATTCTAACTAATGCTGAATTAGCTATCCTAAATAATAACACCTAGCTAAGGGTAACTCTATAGGCCCTTATACGCGAGATCAAGAGGCAGCTCGCACCTATAACGCTCGTAGTTACTAATATAGCTTATAAAAACTATCTTCAATCGCTTAATAAAGCTAATTTAAATATTAACCCCTCTACTTAGTATATAGAGTAATATCATTACTATATAGAAGCAAAAAGACTCAATATCCTAGAGGTCTAGGGAGAACTCGTATCGCAAACCTTCCTCAAAGCAGTTAGATACCGACTCGCCCTAGACTAGGCTCGCACCGAGCTTATATAGCTTATTATAAATACTAGTTTAGGGCTTCTAATATATATACTAGAATAGTATAGGATTATCTTCTCAGCCCTAGCCTATAAATACTCACTTACTAAGGGCTCTCGCGGATTGAACGCTCTATTTGCTACTTTAGGTAGAAGGTCTAATAACCCCTCTAATACGCATCTTAACAGCTACTTATATAGAGAAGAGCATTCTTAGACCCCTAAGACGTATAGGCGCCTGGAGTATGCTTATAAGGGATCCTATAGGTTCTATTAGATCTCTATAGATAATAAAGAAGCTTAGGAAATCCTTTCTAGGCTTAATCAAAGCGAATAGTTAAATATAAGGGCTACTATTATATATAAAGGATAGATCTCGAACTAGATAAGCAATACTAACTATAGAAGAGGCGGATCACGTAGCGGAAGAGGCTAATAGCGCGGAAATAGTAGTAGAAGAAGTAGTTAGAATAGTAGATATAGCTAGGGGTTAAATACTAGAGTCCTATCTAACGTTATAGCTATATTAATCGATCTGCAAAGCCTTCCTAAAGCGATTATACTAGGGATATACTCGCTTAACACCTCTGCCCCGCTATATATCTTCTCGCACAATATAGTCTATAATAACTATAGTGCTATATACTTAGTTAATAATAAATCGCTATTACTAGACGACTCCTACGTAGAGTCTAGCCCGGAAGACGTTATAGAAGCAGGTATAACCCGGATCCTAGTTATAGGCCGGGGAACCCGCGTTCTCAAAGGGATCTTCAAGGGTCGATATAGACAGGGGTCGGGCAATCTTATACTTAAGAACGTCGCTTATATTAAAGGTTTTTATATTAATATCATATCTAAAAGTCGGCTTAACGCGCAGAAGATCTAGTTTTGCAGACTTAACTATACTTTATACATAGGAAACCTTGCTCGAAGCGTAGTTATTGCTATACTAATCCCAAAGTACGATTTAGTCTTCCTTAAATATAACCCCCTTTCTTTATACCCTCTTGAAAGTATACTAGTGAGTTTCGCATATATCGTCGCTATAACCTAGCTAGTAAAAGCCCCTCGTAGATAAGATATATATAACTATTGCGGAGATCGATCAGATAACGCATACCTATAGCATCTTCGTTCTAGGTACTTAGGCCCTGAGGCTCTTGAACGCATAGTTAAGAATATTCAGGGGGTGAAGATATATAGCCTAATGCAGATATAATGCGAAATATATACTAGAACTTATATAAAGAAGGTTATCTCGCGCTCAAAGTCGGAAAATAAAGCAATTTATCTATATTATCGCATCTTCTAGGATATCTTCTATTACCCTTTTGAAGCGATATTAGGAGCCCTCTATATCCTAATTATTAAGGATGAATACTCGGGCAAGCTATAGGGTTTCCCCCTAATGCGATATTCGCTTAAGGAAGTCTTTATAATACTCTTCTATTTTAAACGCTAGGTTAGAAGGTAACATAGATTAGCGATTTATATTATCCGCTAGAATAATAAGATAGCTATAATTGCTATTAATAGCAGCATATACTATTAACGCTAGGTAAAGAATAATAAAATTATACTTAAGACGCCCCTAGTAGATATAAAGGAGCTAGTAGGCGGTTTAGAGCGTGCTAATTAGGAGGCGATTCTAAGAGGTATTAAGATGCGAGAAGGAGCTAATCTTCCCCTAGAAATATAGCTAGAATTAACTCTCGCGGGGATTCACCTTTTTAACTAATCCCTATAGCAAAAAACTAATTAGAAGTTGCTAAATTAAGTCGAAGAAGAATAGTATACTCAATACTTCCGTTAGTAGGCCCCTTCCTATATGTCTACAATTAGGAGAGACCTTCAGCTATACTAGGGATAGATATATGCATATAGCTATTATGCATACCCGCTCGAAAAGGAACGAGAAAAAGGACAAGGAAGAACGCACTATAAGGTATATCCGCAGGAACACGTTAGATACCTGGTTAGGTATATTAATAATGCATATAACTTATACAGGATCTGGGTGCCTGCGCTCAAGAGAGTGATTATTATATATAATATATGGTTTAACGAGTCGAAGTTCTACTCAAAAGAGGATAAATATATAGCAATACTAGCTAAGATTATATATCGCATTATCAAATAGGAACTAGAGCTCGAGTCGTTTCCAAATTCAGTACTCGAGCTTCTAGGTATATAGGAATAAGCTAATAACGTAGTAGAAGATACTCTCGAAGAGCAAGAGACCTTAGTTATATAGTCGTAAGACGTTACGACGCATAAGGAGACCCGAAAGGAGGCTCCAGGAGGTCTTCCTACCCCTAAATATACTCTAGGACCCTAAGTTGCAATTAGGAGCTAGAGAGGGGAAGCTAACGCGCTAAACTCGTCTCATAACGAATCTCGCGAACAAACTAAGGAGGTTATAGACGTTTCAGAGGGGGATGATAGCACTTATAAAGGTCGGAGTGAAAATAGTAGACCCTAAGTTCGACTTGGAATACCAGAAGATGTAGATAAAGAGAAGAAAGCGTCGATACCTCCTGAGGACCCTTCTAAGTCGAAAGATAAGATACTTAGAGTTATAAACCAGGCGTATAAAGCGAAGGGCTTAGAAGAGGCTCCTAAAAGAGCTTATAATTAGAAGGATTATAGAAAGGCAAGCCGTTCGAGCTAATGCAATCGATAGCCTCTAGAGCGATTTAGAGACTTTATTTCATTTATTAATAATATCTCGGGGACCTATTCTAATACGACTAATAAGAGATATAAGTTAGAACGGTTATTCTCTGAGATTAATTACTAGGAAAAGGTTATTCCTATTAAAGACTAATACGCCTAGGAGGCCTTCTTTATAACATTTATACCTAATGCGAAGAAGGCAGCAGAAGAAGGTTCTTCTAAGCATACGACGCTTTATTTATATATATAAAGTCGCATTAGAAGTTAGAAATAGGAGCGTAATAACGAGGATTTAGAATAAGATATATATATATCTAAGCTCTAATCGCCTCCCCAAAGCTAGAAAGAACTTCTAATGCTTCTAACATATCTATATAAGCGCTTTATAGAAGTAGCAAAGCTTAAAATTAAGAAACTATGAGAAAAAGGAACGTAGCGAGAAATCGACTAACGAGCTGCACGATCGAGACCCCTACCCCTGAAATAGGTATTTATATATAAGGTTAATATAAATAGCAATCTAGAGCGTTTTAAGGCTAGGATCTATATATAAGGAGACCTC
>JAOQIF010001293.1:0-21599 GCA_026260285.1 Colletotrichum sansevieriae
CCTACTCTAGTCACAATAGCTACCCTAACTGCTAAGCTGGGTAGCAACCCCCCTCCTCCTCCTACTACCTATAATAGATCTATCTAAGGATCTATCTCTAGCGATATCCCTATCCCTACCTAGCTTAAGGGTATTATCTAGCCCAACCTATAGGGTAAGGTCTTCGAGATCGATAAGGAAAGTAATAATATTCCCGATATATCTATTAAATAGGTAAATATATAGATAGGCTATTAACTTAAGGTCTATAAGATCAATAAGAATACTAGCTAAGCCTTCTAGCGCGAGTTCTCATACGACTTTATTAGCTAGACTGCTAAACTATTTAGTAAAACTAACTAGAAGCTTAGGAAGGCCCTTAAAGACTATATTATTAGCTATAGAGTATAGGTTAATCTAGTAGCTAGAATAATCTCTATTAGGCTCGTTAAGGCTATAAATAGACCTAAGTTCTATTACTAGAGCTAAGCCTAGTTAGATGCTTATATAGACGACTTCTCACGATACCTTGCTAATAACCTAATATTTATTTATAAGATATTAGTACTAGTTATGCTTGCACGCCTGCCCTATCTCACGAGACCCGATAAGAACCTCGCCTAAGATAGCAATGCCTACGACTTCCGCGCTAAACTAAGAACCCCGTAGCTATAGGCCCCTCCTATAACGGCGCTAGTAAAAACCACGCCTACTAGCGGAGATAGCGCAGTTAATAATAACTAGGATATAGGCTATAATAGCCTCCTAGCCACGCTAAAGCAGTTAATAGATCTAGCTAAGCTTTATGCTAATAATATGAGGTATAGCAGCGCTAAATATAACATATTAGAGGCAAAATTAACTATCTTTCGGGATATCTATAAGAAGGTCGGGATCTAATAATCGCAAGCTACTAGCGCCTTCCCCCTTATACTAAAAGGCTAGGCCTGTAATTACTATTTCAACCGACTTAGTAGCGCCTAGTTAAGCCTCCTAGCTATAGTTAAGAAACTCCGTAACTACTTCGAATCCTATAATACCCGCTAGGCCTACCTAATGGAGTAGCGCTAGGCTATATTAGCTTAGGTTATCTATAATAACCCCTCTAAAACGAGGATAGAATGCTTAGAGATCCTCGTTAACTATATAACTAAGGTCTAACGAGCCTTACTACTAGCCTACTACTCCGATCTCATCCTATGGGATTATATTATTAACGCTTACTAAGGGGTTAAAGAGTGCTATCTTTGCCTTTTTAACCCTGCTGAGTTAATAGAAGGGGTCCTTAGCTAGTTATATTTAGCTATCTTAATAATAACCTGGCCTATAGCGTAATATATTGCTAAAAATAACGATAGGACTAGGGTCTATTAGACCGACCGCACCTACTATAGCAATAGCTAAAAGAATCGTTTTAGGCCCTATATAGCTAGTAATAGCCTCAATAACGCAGCAAGAGCTAAAAAGTGCTACGTTTATAGCAAACCCGGCTATTAGTCGATGAAATATACTAATAACGATCGCTATAAGGCCTATAGCAAGTTCAAGAGCAGCTAATACGTCCAAAATAACGCTAACCCCGCTGAATATTACTAGTTCTTAGCGTAGTATAAGGGTATCGAAGACCTCGCAGCCACTATAGCTAACTACTCCGTTATTAACGACCCCATTACCCTCTTTTACTAGTTATTATTTATTAATAACGACGATGGTAACGAGGTTAATAGTACTAACGACGAGGCCTTCCTTACTACTACCTATTTTAACCAACCCACCGCGGTTAATAGTAATAACGTAATAACCCGCTTAGCTGACTAGTCGACCCTCTACGCGATTAACCGCGTTAAACCCTCTTATAACGTATTAGTTAATAATAATAATAACCCCGTTGCAATATATATTACTAACTATTATTCGTTAACTATATTCAGAGGGATTATCCCCGACTCCGGCGCAGCCCGATATTCAACTAGGGGTCACCCGCAATTCCTAGCCCTATAAAAGAGGGTTAACTACTAACTTAACCCCTCTATAGCTAGGGCTGCCTCGATCCGCTTTAGCAGCGCTAACCCTATTAAATCCCTCGGAATAACGGTTATTATAACTCCTTTTAGCGATATAACCTTCTATATAATGCTAACGAATACCCCCTTCTTATTATCCCTTTATGATATAGACCGACTTAGCATGAAATTTAATAATATCGCTAACTAACTTATTTATAACGACCTCACGACCCCGGTTATATAACTATGAGGATACCTATAGTTTATGACTAACCCGGAAGAGGCCGTCGTGAGTTATAACCTTACTAACGTCGAATTACGCTATATCTACCGTCGTTTTAGCTACCTATCCGTCTAACGACTCCATAAAGTCCTCTAGCGCGCTAGCTACCCTATTAATATTAACGTTATTAATAAGTTAACGAAGTTTTGCTACTACTACTAACTCTATAGTAGCAGCCCCTATCGGTTCAAGTTTACGATAAAAGACGACTATAATTTCAACTACGAGGTCGTCGTTAATATTATATATCTTAATAGTAACTGCCCTACCCTCTATATTATTAATATAGCTACTATATTTAATATAGCATGCTTTATAAAGGATATATCTACTAAAACTATATAGCAGACCCTTCGGCTCTGCTAGATCGATATATACTAGGGCCTACTTAACTAGATAGTTACTAATACTAATACCTCCTTTCGATCTACTAAATTTTGCTAATCTGCGCGAAAGATAGCGATCTCTATAAAAGAGGTCCTAGTTAAGGCTTATAATAGCATCAGGAAGGTCGAACGATACTATAAGCTATTATACTAGGCTTATAAGATTATCCGGGCAGAAGATCCCTCTATTAACCCCGATATTACCCTCTAAATAGCTATAAAAGCTATTAATAATATCGCTAGGCCTGATAGCCTAGTACTAACCCTGCTAGTATTCGGAGCCTACCTACGCCTAACGGATGATTTAGCACCCTCGCTATTAATTATATAGTACGCCTAAGCTATATAGAAGGCTATTAATAAGATCTACTAACTCTATACTAGTCGTTAGGTTAACGAGGCTATCGTAGCCCGAAATAGCCCTATAACTAAGCCTATATTAAGCCTACCTCTCTAGTCGGAGGTTAGAGTATAGCGTAAAAAAGATAGCTAGAAGGGCCCTTACTAGCTTATCTCTAATAATAGCTATAAATATATAGTTTAACTACCTAACGGGCTAAAATCCTTCTAGTTAATTATTATTAAACCTTACTACTAGTCGACCGACCTGCTAACAGAACCCGATAGTAATAACGATAGGACTATAACCCCTAACGGGGCAACTAAAGAAGTCTATAATACTATTATTATTACTAATAACGTAGCTCCCACCCTATTATAGCGCTAAGGCTAGCCCTGCTGCAACCCGGCGCTAGGTCTAACCTTAACTATACTCCTCGCTAAAACGGATATTACTACTACTAATAAGACTTTCCTATCTACTAAAGAGCAATCTAACCACGACCTCGCTATTAAGTTATATAACGATAGTATAATTATAACCCCTAGAGAGCCTTTTGAGCAGTCGACCTGATAAGAGATCGAATCCCTTATTAAACGAGGCGTATTTAACTTTATTAGGTATAACCCTACCTGCTATAATAGGATCCGGATTTTCCGCTCTTATATTATTAACGAGGTTAAGGGTAAGATAACCTAGCCCTATAAGAAGTCGAGACTCGTTATTTAGGGCTATGCTAATGATAGTAAAGAGGCTATTTTAACCTAGGCCCCTACGATCTAAAGAGCTAGTTAATAACTAATCCTTGCGATCGCTCCGTTATTATTAGCTAATAGCAAAACCCTTTAGATCTGCAATATTACCCAAGCCTATATCCAGTCTGCTACTTATCTCGCCCGCCCTATCCTCGCTAAAATCCCCGCCTAAATATAGTATAAATACCCCGATAATACTATTATAGAGGTTATAAAACCCCTCTATAGCATCGCTAAGGCTAGCACTTATTAGTAGGCTATATATAGCTGCTACTATAAAGAGAGGCTTAAGATAGAGACTTCGTTATTTAACCCCTGCTTACTTATATCGATGAAAAATAACCTATCTTTTGCTATTATAGGTATATAAACTAACGATACGTTAGGCTTATTAAACGACGTGTTTTCCGCTCTTAAGGAGGCTGAATTAACTAAAGCTAGCTTTTTAGCTAAACCTAAGCAGATCCTCGCTATCGATAACCCCCTTATATTTAATAGTAGGATCGTAACGATCGATAATAGCAATACCCTCACCCTCCGCTAAAAGGACTAAGGGCTTAAGTTACGCCCTATTAACCCCTCTGCTAATAAAGCTATCCGAAAGTAGCAATACGTTAAATAACGCGCCTGCAGCGCGTATATTGCGTTAATTTACTAACCCGAGGCCTATTTCAACCTATCTATTACTATATAATAGCAAAACCCTATAGATAACGACGTTAGAACCCTTAACTAGTAAATACTCTAGCAGTTGCGATCCCTCGATAGAGGCCTCAGTTTTATCCCGCTTAACCTCGCTACTACGAAACTATTTGTTTTTATTAACAGATCTTTTGCTAATAACGATAACCTCTTATTATAACTAGGTTTTATTATTATACTAGCTAATAAGACTAATAATAATAAGGTTATTAATACGTTCGAAATCAATAGTAACGTTATCTACTATAGCTTAACGAAGTTAAAACATATTACCCGTAGCATATTAGCCTCGGAGATCTATAGCATAGTTGCTAGCGTTAATATAGCCTATGCGATTATAATAACCCTCTAAAAGGTCTCTAATCGACTAGATCTACTATTAATATTAACTATTATTTATACCGACTCGTATTCGCTATACGAGTGCCTCGTTAAGCTAGGTATAACGAAAGAAAAGCGCCTTATAATTAATATAATAGCACTATAGTAGTCGTACGAACGCCGCGAGATTGCAGAGATCTGCTAGATCTATAGTAATAATAACCTAGCTAATAGACTTACGAAGTTAACGCTGAATAAAGCCCTCTAACGGCTTATTAATAATAATAAGGCGATGATATAGATAGAGGGGTGGGTCGTCCGATAGTAGCTGGGATCCTAGCCTGTAGCTAGGGCCCTGCGCGCGGTAAAACCGGGGATATATAGTATATCGGGGGATAATAACGAGATGTGCGAAAACTGCGGTTATTAGGCTATTTAAGCCCCTTTTATAAGTAGTACTATTTAGTAGTTATCTCGATAAATATGGGCTATTATGGGGTAGGTATTAGTAGTAATAAAAGACTGCTAGTATTAGAAGCCTAGTTAGCGGTTCGTCGCCGACCCAACTAGCGCCACGTTGGGCCGATCGGACCTACCTATTATGCCGATTTAACTAATAGGAGGGCCAGGACCCTATATACAAGGACTGCCCATATAGCTATTATAACCACCAAACCTACGATAGATAGATATCACGAATAACTATAGTATTACAGAAGAACCCTATCTTTCTGGTACTATTACCTGCGCAGGATAGTTATTCCGATAAAAACTTACTAGCATACTTTTAAGAGGGTATAAAGAAAGGGGGTTATATTTAAGGAAGACTAAATCGTGCTTTCGGATTAGTATAGCAATAACTACGCTTCGAGCAAGGTTTCCTATGCATAAAGTATAGTTAAGTCTGCAAAACTAGATCTTCTATATATTAAGGCGACTTTTAGATATAATATTAATATAAAAACCTTTAATATAAGCGACGTTCTTAAGTATGAGATTGCCCGACCCCTGTCTATATCGACCCTTGAAGATCCCTTTGAGAACGCAGGTTCCCTAGCCTATAACTAGGATCCGGGTTATACCTGCTTCTATAACGTCTTCCAGGCTAGACTCTATATAGGAGTCGTCTAGTAATAGCGATTTATTATTAACTAAGTGTATAGTACTATAGTTATTATAGACTATATTATGCGAGAAGATATATAGCGGGGTAGAGGCGTTAAGCAAGTATATCCCTAGTATAATCGCTTTAGGAAGGCTTTATAGATCGATTAATATAGCTATGATATGAGATAGGACTCTAGTATTTAACCCCTAGCTATATTTACTATTCTAACCGCTTCTTCTACTACTATTTCCACGCTATTAGCCTCTTCCGCTATATAATCCGCCTCTTCTATAGTTAGTATTACTTATCTAGTTTGAGATCTATCCTTTATATATAATAATAGCCCTTATATTTAACTATTCGCCTCGATTAAGCCTAGAAAGGATTTCCTAAGCTTCTTTATTATCTATAGAGATCTAGTAGAACCTATAGGATCCCTTATAAGCATACTCTAGGCGCCTATATATCTCAGGGGTCTAAGAATGCTCTTCTCTATATAAGTAGCTATTAAGATATATATTAGAGGGGTTATTAGACCTTCTACCTAAAGTAGTAAATAGAGCGTTCGATCTATAAGAGCCCTTAGCAAGCGAGTATTCATAGGCTAGGGCTAAGAAGATAATCCTATACTATTCTAGTATATATATTAGAAGCCCTAACTAGTATTTATAATAAGCTATATAAGCTTAGTATAAGCCTAATCCGGGGCGAGTTAGTATCTAACCGCTTCGAGGAAGGTTTATAACGCAAGTTCTCCCTAGACCTCTAGGATATTAAGTCTTTTTACTTCTATATAGTAATAATATTACTCCGTATATTAAGTAGAGGGGTTGATATTTAAATTAGCTTTATTAAGCGATTGAAGATAGTTCTTACGAGCTATATTAGCAACTACGAGCGTTATAGGTGCGAGCTGCCTCTTGATCTTGCGTATAAGGGCCTATAGAGTTACCCTTAGCTAGGTATTATTATTCAGGATAGCTAATTCGGCGTTAGTTAGAATAGGGTTTAAGACTATCTTATTAACCTACGTCTAGAGGTTAAGGTAATATATCGAGAGGGTCTACTAATCTAAGGAAGTTACTATATAATCCTTAATTATTATATTATAATCCGTTTTTATATCCTTATAAATAGCAGTCTAAGGCATTTATAGAGATTCTAGGAGGGAGGATAATCCCCCCGTCTTATTAGAAATAATACTTACTTCTTCCTCGCTTCCCTAGGTCTCTATAATTAGATAGACGTTCTCTAGAGCGCTCTTAGGAGCCTCTGCTAGATATTTAGCCTCCTCTAGATACTATTTTACCTACTTAGCATACTCTTCTTAGTATTTTATATTTAGGAGAGCTTAGTACTTAGCGATAAACTTAGAGATCTTTAGAGCTATAATTACTTATAAAAGGTTAGGGTAATTATCTATATCTAGGTTAATATAATCCTAGAGGCCTCTTAGGCGCGCATAGAACTTAAAACGGGTATATTATATAGGCTAGTTGCTTCTAGACGTGAGAATATCTCCTATAAGGGGAATCTCGTTATTAATAGAGGATATAATAGATAAGGATAGTAAAGGAATTAATAAAAAGGGTAGGAATAGGTTTCCTATATATAACTTATAGCAGAGGGGTTTTTTAAGCTATTATTAGAGCTAGGCTTATAACTCTTATAAGTTATAAGTACGTAGGTTATTAGGAATAAAGGTATATTATAGAAGTAACTATTCGGAAGGGTTACCCGCATCGCGGGTTAATATCTATACGTGCGGCTTATGTAATACCACACGTCACGTGGTAGGCCGTGAGGCTGCGGCTCAAAGTGAGGATATCGCAACAGGTACTCTACGGGTACCCAAATTACCCATAGGTCTAGCCTATATTAAAAGCCCATAGGTAACGCAGCCTATAGGTTAACCTACCTATAGGTAGCCTACCTATATATAAATAACTATAGGTAGTAGTTATAAATTAATCTTAAGGATCCTATTAAAAGTAAGGTATATTTAATATAAACTATTAGTTTATAATAGTTAATATAAAATTTTCTAAACTATTTATATTAGAAGATAAATAAAACTAGGATAGCTATAAAAAGATTACTATAAGTCCTTTGAATATAAAGCATATTCTAAGTTATATAGAAGCAAGTAAAATCTTGAATTTAATTACTATTAGAACTAGAGGAGATATAATAGGAATATTACTAGGTAGTCCTCCTTTGCTTCTAGCGTTAAGTCCTAGACCTAGTATCTAAGGATATACTAGATAGTTACTAAGATATAGGGGGTATAGGGGAGTAGCTAAGGTAAGAGAGTTAACTTAAGAGCTATTATTTCTAAGTACTTAATAAGTTATATAAGTGCTTATTAATAGAACTATTACTATTATAATTATTAGAAATAGCTTAACTTAGCCTAAGAGTAGGCAAGCGAGGTCTATCTCCTTTAAAAAATAATAGAGATATTTATTATCTTATTAATTGTCACAGTCTTCCTACTAGCCTAGGGCTACAGTAGGGGTCGCTAAGACTGCGAGTAAACCAAGGAAAAGAGCAATATAAGCGTGAATAATAACAAATAGTATAATAAGTAATTATAGGTATATCGTAATATATTCTATAATAGCTAAGCCTTCTAAGCTTATCTACTAGAAGTCTCCTACTTAAAGGATAGGCGTTAAGCCTAACCGTGGTTATATAGAATACTATATAATAGCTAACTATATTACTAAAAGGCGTATAATATATACCCCCTTTTTAAAAAGTAATTATCCTAATTGCTATCTCTATCGATCTAGGATATATATCCTTAATATTCCCTTCTCTCCCTCTTTATATCCTAATTGCTAGAAATTACTATAGTATTATTAATTAGGCGTCGCGCTAGTAGAGGAATATATCGAACTTAGATATCTACTAGCGCTTAGTAGTATTATTATTACTAGCATCACTAGGTATAAGTTACTTATCGCTAGTACGCTAGAGACCCTCGATTATAGGATAGAGGTTTGCAATCTTAGTGCGAAGGCTTGCAATCTCCTTAGTCTTAACTATATAATAGCTATATAAATCTTATTAGCAACCGCCTGCTTAGATGCGCTATTATTCTTAAGTTTAGTGAGATGCTTGCTAATAGTATTAATATTAATAGTATCTATATTAGCTATATTAGTCTCTATAGTATCGAAGCGAGAAAGGATTTCCTATCGGATACTATTAATAATAGTATTAATATTACCCTTAGCCTTATTAGCAAGGTCCTTTGCATTTTTAGCATCCTTATAGGCTAATAGGTCCGTAGTAGTAATATTACTAATATTGATAAATAGGGCGATAGAAAGGAGGTTAATATAATTTATTATAATAAGGTTACTAGCAATAATTCTATTAGTATAACTATAAGTATTATAAAAGTATATAGTAAGGACCTAGGTATAACTAGGGAGAAGCTTGCTATAGGCGTTATTATTAATATATATATTATATACTTACTTAAGGGTATCCTAGATATATCTAATATAGAGGTTAGAAGATATATTCTCAAAAGGCTCGATATTATTAAGGGTTTTCTCGATCTCCTTGATAAGGATTATATCGGGGTAGTATAGAAAAGCGTTATTAACGCAAGCTTTTGCCTTATTAATCTGCTAGCGCTAGGCTATAGGGCTAGGGTAGCCCTTCTTAGGAGTCTTACGAGGGGTAGTAGCTACGGTTTTAGCTAGGGCAGGCTCCTTAATATTAATAATATTACTAGTAATAATATAGACTAGCTTAATAGCCTGGGTATTATTATTCTAAATATTATTAGTATTATTATTAATAACCTCCTCGCGTTAGGTCTTAGTATCTATAGCGAAGAAGTTCTTCTTAGCTGCCTGTTTACCCTTCTTATAGTCCTTATAGGACTTCTTCTTCTTAGTAGCAGACTTGCGAGTCTTAACTAGAGTATTAAGGTTAATACTATAGTTACTAACTTAGTTATCGCTACTTTAGTTATTACTACCTTAGCATAGGGAGATAGGGTTAAGCACCTCGTTATTCTAGGGGTTAGTACCCTCGTCTTAGCTACTACTATTATTAGATAGGTGAGAGGACGGGACCTCGTAGTTATTAGCAACTTCCTTACCTTTAGAAGCTATTATTGCAATAGTATTAGTTAGGCTAGCGTTTAGGAGGCTATATTTAGCGGGTTAGGATAATATTATTACTTATTATAGGAGGTCTATTAGGTAATAATTAGCATATAGGAGAGAAGTAAATAAATAAAAAATATAGGTATATCTAAATAAAAGTAGGTAGGTATAGTAAATAGAAAGGAAGGTATAGAAAGAGAGAAAAAAATTTTTGTAATAAGGGTTAGTAAGGAAGGTATATAAAAGTTAGCACCCTCTGCTCCTTCCTATTTATTTTAATATAAGATAGAGAGATCGAGGGAAGAGTATTTAATTATAAAAAATAGTAATAATAAAGGGAAAATTTGCAATCCTAATATTAATTCAGGGTATATATATTTATCCTATTAAAAAGATAGGAAAACTATTTAGTTATATATAAGGTGCGCGCCTTCTTATAGCTCTTTTAGTATCCTAGTTAAGGGGGAATTTAGTATTATACTTATTAATAAGATTATTTATATTAGGTAATAGGGAGTCTCTTTATTCCTAGGTATTATCTTTTGCTATAAAGCCTTTCTATTAGATAAGGTATTTAATAATAGGTTTATAACTCCTCTATAAGACTCTTTATTTAATAATATAGTTAAGTTCCTACTCCTTACTACTATTAACCTTAATAGGCTTTAGTAGCAGAGTCTTATAGTTAAATAGGTCTTCTCCCTAGGCTAGCTTATATAGCTAGGCTATAGAGAGGATTAGGTAAACCCGCTAGTATTTAGGAATATCTACCTTATAAGCGAGAGGATTAATAATATACTTAATTCAAAAGGGTCCTATCTATCTAGAGGTCTATTTGCTATTATATTATCCTAGTAAGTAGAATCCTTTGCTAAGTTATATCTAGACTTCATCCCCTTTATTAAAAGTTATATTAATATAGTAGTTATTATATCTCTCTTTATGCGAGGCGTTCGCTATATTAATAAGTAGTAGTATCTCCTTCTAATATATCTCCCTAAGGATAGTAAGGCTCTTAGTTAGGGCGCTCGTTTATATAACTATATTAAGGATATTTTATAGCTTAAATCCGAGTATAACTTTATTTAGTAATTATCTAATTATAGCAAATAGGGAGTTATTAAGATTATGCTATAGGATAGGCAGTATATCGGTCTATAAGATATTAGGGGATTTAGATATATAGAACTATATTATAATCTTAGCAGTCTAGTTTATTCTTTCGCTCTACCTATCTATCTAGGGGTAGTATGCTATTAAGAGGAGGAGCCTGATATTAAAGGCGTTAAATATTATATACTATATTATAGAGATAAACTTAGGATCCTAGTTACTAATAATATAACGTAGAATTCCCTAGTCTAAGAGGAAAAATACGTAGAGTAGGACTATTACCTATTCTTTTGCTCTATAGGTTAAATATCCTATGAGAAGGATTATCTTTTTAAGAATTTATATATTACTATTGCTAATATATCTAACTCTAGGAAACCTAGTAGGATATAGGGACTTCCGTGGGGTAATACCTTAGGCATATTAGTAACGAAGTCTATAGTAATAGTATTATAAGGGATATCTATAACGGGGATAGGTTATAGCTATCCTAGTAGCCTTTAGCAGTCGATTTAGTTCTCTTTATACTAGTTGTAATAGGCGATATATTATTATATAAGCGACTTCTTATTACAAAACTAAAAAGTCGATATTTCTACTATTATATAGTCCGCGCTAAAGTAGTGTTTTTTATTATAACTAAGGTAGAGAATTATAAATACTAACTTGCATAGGATATAGAGTCTCTAGGTGCTATTAGTAGCTATATAAAGGATAAGCCCTTCTAGCGATAGACTCTAAGGAGTCGTTTGATAGTATTTTAGGGCTCTCCTAGCAGCTCTAGCGCTATTTTCCTTAGTAGTAGCATTAAATAGTAACTACTACTTACCTAGTTCCTTCTGCTAGGATCGGAGTTATTTGAGAATTTTGCTATACCTCGTGTTATTAATATAATTATCTATAATCTTAGCGATAAAGTCCTCTGAAATGCTTATAGTTATCTCCCCTATTACTCTATAGGCTTAGGACTTCTCAGCTAACTAGTTAACTATGCTTATAAATCCTATATTATTATTAATATTGCTATAGGTTATTTCCGCGAGAACGTTGCTATCCTCAAACCTATTAGCTTATCCTAAGGCTATAAGTAATAATAGATACGAGAGGGTATTAGGGATAACGTTAAGCTTCCCTAATATATAGGTAATATTAAGGTTAAATTGCAATAGGTAGTTCGCAGCGCTCGCAAGCTATAGGTTAGCCTTATTAAGGTCTATAGTCTATAGCGAGGTATATATAAGAATTCCCTTTATAGCTGCGTAATCTATAAGAATTTATATAGGGTGCTTATTCGATTACACGAGCTTATAGAGCTTCTTTATAGCTTATACTACTACTACTACCTCTACTTCTATAGCAAAGTATTACTTTTCTAAGGGCGATATAACCTTAGATAGAAAAAGCACTAGTTAGATATAGATTTATGCGATATCTTTGCTAGATATATTAGTACTATTCTATAGGATACTTAGTTAGAATATTATAAGCCTAAAGCTGCTTTTGCAGGCATTAACCTTAAAAAATATAGGCTTATTTAGGTTATAGTAGTATCTTATAACCTAGTTATAGAGATTCTCCTGGAAGGTATTCTATACCTCTTGCTCGCTTAGTATTAGCTTGAATAATACCTTTTGGACCCTCTTTATTCGAACTACTTTTAATAGACTATTAGGAAGCATATTTTTATTATAGAGTTTTATAGTAAGATGGGTCTTTCTATCCTATAGTAGCGTTATAATAATATTATACTAGGGTATATCGCATTATAGCTATCTAGCTATTCCGAGGTATCTCTCGATATTATAGAGAGTTTTTAGGAAGCGGAGGTTCTTAAAAGCTGCGATCCTATCCTCTATTTATTTAATACTATTAGTATTTATAGTATAGCTGAGGAGTCTTACTTCAGGAAACCCTACAAAGGACTTCTTAGGTTTAATATAAAGGTAGTTATTCTTAAAGAGCTTGAGAATAATATTAATATACTAGAGATAGTCCTCGTTATTATCGCTAAAAATAATAATATTATTAATATATACTCGAGCAAAGTACTAGTAGTCGTATAGGAGGCGATCTATAAAACGCTAGGCGTAGGCTAGCGAGTTCTTAAATCCTATGAGGATAATATTAGAAACCTCGATGCTGCGGGGACTTATTACTACTATCCTATTATAATATCTTAAGTAGATTAGCAGTTAGTAGAAGAACCTAGTAGCATTAAATATCATTATATATTTCTTCCTCTAAGGGTATTTATTATATTATCTTAGTTAGGAAGCGGGTATATATCTAGGATAGTAATTCGGTTAAGAGGGCAAAGGTTAATAATAACCCTACCTTTTTTTCTACTATTAACTACTTGCTATATAACGAAGAGCGGATAGATAACTAGGATTAGCCTATCACCCTATACTATCTTGCTATTAGTATGCATTTTGCTATAGATATTCTTAATAACTTCGAGGTCTTTAGCGCTAAGGAGGTAAGGCTTTATTATAGCTTTCTAGTTTTGCTATCCTTTAATAAGCTTAATACATATATATTAGTTATCTAGCATAGGTATAATCCCCTTATTATAGTAGATATCTCGGTTATTGAGGATTTCCTTAAGTCTACTAGCGAAAACTATATCCTAATTATAGACCTCGACTCTATCCTTGCTCTATATAACTAGGATATCTTTTAGCTTAGATATTCTATAAGATAGAATATTATCTACTTAACGAGGTAATCCTAGGCTAGATTTAATAAGTAGGGTTATAAACTACGCGCTAGCTACTATATTACTCGTAGCCCTATTGAATTCAGATTGCGAGAACTAGTACGAGTTTGATTCTCCTCCTATAAGGGTAATAATATCTGCGTAGTTAATAAGGTTAGTAGTCTCCTCTATTTCTATTAGAATAATATAGCCTAGCTACTATCCTCTTGGGATTATTATTAGCCTATCTATTATATTTCGCATAAGGATAAGCTTAGAGTTATCTGCTATAACTATTACATTAACTACGCCTATATAACTAGATTAAAACTACTAAGTATTAGAGCCTTGCTAGCTTAACTAAGGGAGGTTAATAAAGCTAGTTATAACGAATGCATCGCTCTGCAGGGGAATAACTATAGTATAGGCGTTATTAACTCATCTAGTTACTAGATGCTATCTCCTAAACTAAACTAGATACTATATTCTATATACTAAGTAGAACTTAACTATACCCTTATTAAAGTCTATAACTAGCTTATGATCTTTATAGAACGGTATTCCTAGTAGAAGATTCGCTCCGAGGGTATTTATAACTCTAGCTATAATAATAATATAGCTATAGATCTCCACGTTGCTAATAGTACCTAGGATATAGAAGTCGAATATAACCTACTCTATTATATAAAAGGTTAAGTCTATTATATTTATCTTCTATAGTTCTATCATTTAAAACGTGGGATTTCGCATAAAGCATAGCACCTAATTCTAATCGACTAGAGTTATTAAGGTACCTATATCGATATAGACTTCCTCTAGGCTAGCTATATTATCGCTTTTTATATTAAAGCGGAGATATATCTATTTAGCTAGTATTATTCGTTTTACTAGTTTTACCTAGGCGTTAATAATTTAGTTTTTCTTAAGTAATACTTATGCATTATTTACTAGGGGAATTGCAATAAGACCTGCGAAATTTACTATATTATTAATATAATATATAGCAGAGTCTAGAACTAAAGCAGTTAGGGAGATTGCTAGCAGGCTTCTCGCTATAACTACGACGTCTATCGTCTAGCCCGCTATTTCCTCTTTGTATAGTTGCTCTAATAGGGCAGCTGAATTATAGGGGACTTCCTGTACGTCTAGTAGGATATAGCTACTATTAACGAGGTTATTGATATTATAATTATTATTATAATCTGTTGGAAGCCCAGTCGGCGGTTCGTCGCCGACCCGACCGGCGCCACGTCGGGCCGTTCGGACCCACCTATTGCGCTAATTCAACCAATAGGAGGGCTAGGACCCTATATACAAGGACTACCTATATAGCTATTATAACTACTAAACCTACGATAGAGAGATATCACGAATAACTATAGTATTACGGAAGAACCCTATCTTTCTAGTACTATTACCTGCGCAGGATAGTTATTCTAATACTAATTAGTAGTTAACTTAACTATTACAACCACTCGAGTTACTATAGATTAGCAAGGTTTATTACTACCTATAGTAGAAGAGACGTCTCCGCTATTAATATTACCGCTACTAGCAGAGGGATTGAAATGACTATTACGGGCTACTACGATAACTATTTAATAATATCCAGGCTGCTTTATGCCTATATATAACGACTAGTTAAGTAAGCAACTATAGCAACAATATCTAGGCTGCTTTATACCTATATATAACAACCTCGATACAAAAAGCTACGATATTACGAAAATAACGCATACTATACCCCCACCTCTACTACTCTATTTATAATAGCTACCCTAACTACTAAGCTGGGTAGCAACCCCCCTCCTCCTCCTACTACCTATAATAGATCTATCTAAGGATCTATCTCTAGCGATATCCCTATCCCTACCTAGCTTAAGGGTATTATCTAGCCCGACCTATAGGGCAAGGTCTTTGAGATCGATAAGGAAAGCAATAATATTCCTAATGTATCTATTAAATAGGTAAATATATAAATAGGCTATTAACTTAAGGTCTATAAGATTAATAAGAACACTAGCTAAGCCTTCTAGCGCGAGTTCTCATACGACTTTATTAGCTAGACTGCTAACCTATTTAGCAAAACTAACTAGAAGCTTAGGAAAACCCTTAAAAACTACGTTATTAGCTATAGAGTATAAGTTAACCTAGTAGCTAGAATAATCTCCATTAGGCTTATTAAAGCTATAACCAGACCTAAGTTCTATTACTAGAGCTAAGCCTAGTTAAACGCCTATATAGATAACTTCCTACGATATCTTACTAATAACCTAACGTTTATTCGCAAGATATTAGTACTAGTTATGCTTATATGCCTACCCTATCTCACGAGGCCTAACGACCTCGCCCAAGCTAGCAATATCCACGACTTCTATGCTAAACCAAAAACCCTATAGCTATAGGCCCCTCCTATAATAGCGCTAGTAAAAACTACGCTTATTAGTAGAGATAGCGTAGTTAATAACAACTAGAATATAGGCTATAATAGCCTCCTAGCTACGCTAAAGCAGTTAATAGATCTAGCTAAGCTCTACGCTAACGATATAAAAAATAGCAGCGCTAAATATAACGTCTTAGAGGCAAAATTAACTATCTTTCGGGATATCTATAAGAAGGTCGGGATCTAGCAATTGCAAGCAGCTAGCACCCTCCCCCTTATACTAAAAGGCTAAGCCTGCGATTACTATTTCAACCGACTTAGCAGCGCCTAGTTAAGCCTCCTAGCTATAGTGAAGAAACTCTGCAACTACTTCGAATCCCACGATACCCGCTAGGCCTACCTAACGGAGTAGCGCTAGGCTATATTAACTTAGGTTATCTATAATAACCTGTTGCGAAGATAAGGCGCAATTGCTGCTTAGCAAGTGTGGTTCCACTTTTGCAACAGTTATGAGCCCTTTGACTCTGCCAGTTATCGTGTTGTTTTTGAGCAGCAAAAGCCCACGTTCGAATCCTGACTCCGGCGTACCCGGAAGGGATTTTTCCCCCCTTAGTAGAGATCGTAGAGGGATTATAGAGTTCAGATCCAGTAGACGAGTCTCCAAGATCTGAGGGGGTGTGTTGCGAAGATAAGGCGCAATTGCTGCTTAGCAAGTGTGGTTCCACTTTTGCAACATAACCCCTCTAAAATAAGGATAGAGTACTTAGAGATCCTTATTAACTATATAACTAAGGTCTAACGAGCCTTACCGCTAGCTTACTACTCCGATTTCATCCTATAGGACTATATTATTAATACCTGCTAAGGGGTCGAAGAGTGCTGTTTTTACCTCTTTAACCCTGCTGAGTTAATAGAAGGGGTCCTCAGCTAGTTATATTTAGCTATTTTAATAATAACCTAGCCTACGGCGTAATATATCGCTAAAAACAACGATAGGACTAGGGTCTATTAGACCGACTATACCTACTATAGCAATAGCCGAAAGAATCGTTTTAAGCCCCGTATAGCTAGTAATAGCCTCAATAACATAGCAAGAGCCAAAAAGTGCTACGTTTATAGCAAACCTAGCTATTAGTTAACGAAATATACTAATAACGATCGCTATAAGGCCTATAGCAAGTTTAAGAGCAGCTAATATATCCAAAATAACGCCAACCCCGCCGAATATCACTAGTTTTTAGCGTGGTATGAGGGTATTAAAGACCTCGCAGCTACTGCGGATAACCCCTCTGTTATTAACAACCCTATTACCCTCTTTTACTAGTCGTTATCCATTAATAATAACGGCAACGAGGTTAATAGCACTATCAATAGCACCAACGAGGCCTTCCTCACTACTGCCTATTTCAGCTAACCCACTGCAGTTAATAGTAATAACGTGATAACTCGTTTAGCTAACTAGTCCACCCTCTATGCAATTAACCGCATTAAACCCTCTCATAATATATTAGTCGATAAAAACAATAACCCCGTTGCGATATACGTTACTAACCGTTACTCGTTAACCACGTTTAGAGGGATTATCCCCGATTCTAGCGCAGCCCGATATTTAACCGGGGGTCACCCGCAGTTTCTAGCCCTATAAAAGAGGGTTAACTACTAACTTAACCCTTCTATAGCTAGCGCAGCCTCGATCTGCTTTAGCAGCGCTAACCCTATCGAATCCCTCGGAATAATAGTTATTATAACCCCTTTTAGCGACGTAACCCTCTATGTAATACTAACGAATACCCCCTTCTTATTATCCCTTTATAATATAGACCGACTTAGCGTAAGATTTGATAATATTACTAACTAACTCGTTAGTAACGACCTCACGACCCTAGTTATATAACTATGGGGCTACCTATAGTTTATAACTAACCCGGAAGAGGCTGTTATAAGTTATAACCTCACTAATATCGAATTACGCTATATCTACCGTCGTTTTAGCTACCTATCTATCTAACAACTCCATAAAATCCTCTAGCGCGCTAGCTACCCTATTAATATCGATATTATTAATAAGTTAACGAAATTTTACTACTACTACTAACTCCATAGCAGCAGCCCCTATCGATTCAAGTTTATAATAAAAAAAGACTATAATTTCAACTACGAGGTCGTTATTAATATTATATATCTTAATAGCAACTACCCTACCCTCTATATCGTTAATATAGCTACTATGTTTAATATAGCATGCTTTATAAAGGATATCTCTGCTAAAACTATATAGCAGACCCTTTAGCTCTGCTAGATCGACGTATACCAGGGCCTACCTAACTAAATAATTACTAATACTAATACCTCCTTTCGATCTACTGAATTTCGCTAATCTATGCAAAAGATAGCAATCTCTATAAAAGAGGTCCTAGTTAAGGCTTATAATAGCATCGGGAAGGTTAAATAATATTATAAGCTATTACGCCAGGCTTATAAGATTATCTAGGCAGAAGATCCCTCTACTAACCCCGACGTCGCCTTTTAAATAGCTATAAAAGCTATTAATAACGTCGCTAGGCTTAATAGCCTAGTACTAACCCTGCTAATATTCGGAGCCTACCTATGCCTAATAGATAATTTAGCACCCTCGCTATTAATTATATAACGCGCCTAAGCTATATAGAAGGCTACTAATAAGATCTGCTAACTCTATGCTAGTCGCTAGGTTAACGAGGCTATTATAGCTAGAAATAGCCCTATAACTAAGCCCACGTTAAGCCTACCCCTCTAGTCGGAGGTTAGAGTATAGTATAAAAAAGATAGCTAGAAGGGCCCTTACTAGCTTATCTCTAATAATAGCTATGAATACGTAGTTTAACTACCTAACGGGCTAAAATCCTTCTAATTAACTATTATTAAACCTTACTACTAGTTGACCGACCTGCTAATAAAACCTAATAGTAATAATAATAAGACTACAACCCCCTATAGGGTAACTAAGGAAGTCCATAATACTATCGTTATTACTAATAATATAGCTCCCGCCCTACTATAGCACCGAGGCTAGCCCTGCTGCAACCTAGCGCTAGGTCCGACTTTAACTATACTCCTCGCTAAAACGGATATTACTACTACTAATAAGGCCTTCCTATCTACTAAAGAGCAATCCGACTACGACCTCGCTATTAAGTTATATAATAATAGTATAATTATAACCCCTAGAGAGCCTTTTAAGCATTCGACCCGATAAGAGATCAAATCCCTTATCGAACGAGGCGTATTTAACTTCATTAGGTACGACCCTACCTGCTATAGCGGGATTAGGATTTTCTACTCCTATATTATTAATGAGGTTAAGGGTAAGATAACCTAGCCCTATAAGAAGTCGAGACTCGTTATTTAGGGCTATGCTAATAATAATAAAGAGGCTATTTTAACCTAGGCCCTTATAATCTAAAGAGCTAGTTAATAGCTAATCCTTATAATCGCTCTGTTATTATTAGCTAATAGCAAAACCCTTTAGATCTGCGATATTACCTAAGCCTATATCTAGTCTGCTACCTATCTCGCCCGCCCTATCCTCGCTAAAATCCCCGCTTAAATATGGTATAAATACCCTAATAATACTATTATAGAGGTTATAAAACCCCTCTATAGCATCGCTAAGGCTAGTACCTATTAGTAGGCTATATATAGCTACTACTATAAAGAGAGGCTTGAGATCGAGACTTCGTTATTTAACCCCTACCTGCTTATATTAATAGAAAATAACCTATCTTTTGCTATTATAGGTATATAAACTAACGATATATTAGGCCTATCAAACGACGTGTTTTCCGCCCTTAAGGAGGCTGAATTAACTAAAGCTAGCTTTTTAGCTAAACCTAAGCAGACCCTCGCTATTAATAACCCCCTTATATTTAATAATAGGATCGTAACGATTAATAATAGCAATACCCTCACCCTCCGCCAAAAGGACTAAGGGCTTAAGTTGCACCCTATCGACCCCTCTGCTAACGAAGCCGTCCGAAAGCAGCAATATGTTAAATAACGCGCCTATAGCGCGTATATCGCGTTAATTTGCTAACCCGAGGCCTATTTTAACCTATCTATCGCTATATAATAGCAAAACCCTATAGATAATAACGTTAGAACCCTTAACTAGCGAATACTCTAGCAGTTGCAATCCCTCGATAGAGGCCTTAGTTTCATCCCGCTTAACCTCGCTACTACGAAACTATTTATTTTTATTAATAGATCTTTTGCTAATAACAACGACCTATTATTATAACTAGGTTTTATTATTATACTAGCTAATAAGACTAATAATAATAAGGCTATTAATATATTTAAAATCAATAGTAACGTCATCTACTATAGCTCGACGAAGTTAAAACGCGTTACCCGCAGCGTACTAGCCTCGGAGATCTATAGTATAGTTACTAGCATTAATATAGCCTATGCGATTGTAATAACCCTCCAAAAGGTCTCTAATCAACTAGACCTACTATCGATATTAACTATTATTTATACTAACTCGTATTCGCTATATGAGTACCTCGTTAAGCTAGGTATAATAAAAGAAAAGCGCCTTATAATTAATATAATAGCGCTATAGTAGTTATATAAACGCTGCGAGATCGCAGAGATCCGCTAGATCTATAGTAATAATAACCCAGCCGACGGACTCACGAAGTCAATGCTAAATAAAGCCCTCTAATAGCTTATTAATAATAATAAGGCGATAATATAGATAGAGGGGTAGGTCGTTCGATAGTAGCCAGGACCCTAGCCCGTAGCCGGGGCCCTGCGCGTAGTAAAACCGGGGATATATAGCATATCAGGGGATAACGATAAAACGTGCAAAAGCTATAGTTATTAGGCTATTTAAGCCCCTTTTATAAGTAGTTGCTATTTAGTAGTTATTTCGATGAATATAGGCTATTATAGGGTAGGTACCGGTAGTAATAAAAGACTGCTAGTATTAGAAGCCTAGTCGGTAGTTCGTTGCTAACCCGACTAGCGCTACGTTAGGCCGTTCGGACCTACCTATTGCGCCGATTCAACCAATAAGAGGGCTAGGACCCTATATATAAGGACTGCCTATATAGCCATTATAACCACCAAACCTATGATAGAGAGATATCACGAATAACTATAGTATTACGGAAGAACCCTATCTTTCTGGTACTATTACCTGCGCAGGATAGTTATTCCGACATAATCCTCCTATATATAATAAGCGTCTAAGTTAGTCTAGCCTAGTCTATTATATTTTATATAACGTTAAAAACCTAGGTTTCTCTATAGCTAGTTCTATAGGTAGCGATCTTTCTAGTTTTAATAGTTATTAGAGCGCTAGAAGCGTTGCTAAGGTTAATAATATTATTAGGGTTGCGGATTATTATAA
>JAOQIF010001294.1:0-21596 GCA_026260285.1 Colletotrichum sansevieriae
GGTATTTAATAATAGGTTTATAACTCCTCTATAAGACTCTTTATTTAATAATATAGTTAAGTTCCTACTCCTTACTACTATTAACCTTAATAGGCTTTAGTAGTAGAGTCTTATAGTTAAATAGGTCTTCTCCCTAGGCTAGCTTATATAGCTAGGCTATAGAGAGGATTAGGTAAACCTGCTAGTGCTTAGGAATATCTACCTCGTAGGCGAGAGGACTAATAATATGCTTAATTCAGAAGGGTCCTATCTATCTAGAGGTCTATTTGCTATTATATTATCCTAGTAAGTAGAATCCTTTGCTAAGTTATATCTAGACTTTATCCCCTTTATTAAAAGTTATATTAGTATAGTAGTTATTATATCTCTCTTTATACGAGGTGTTCGCTATATTAATAAGTAGTAGTACCTCCTTCTAATATATCTCCCTAAGGATAGTAAAGCTCTTAGTCGGGGCGCTTATTTATATAACTATATTGAGGATACTTCGTAGCTTAAATCTAAGTATAACCTCGTTTAGTAATTATCTAATTATAGTAGATAGGGAGTTATTAAGATTATACTATAGGGCAGGTAGTATATCGGTCTATAGGATATTAGGGGATTTAGATATATAGAACTATATTATAATCTTAGCAGTCTAGTTTATTCTTTTGCTCTACCTATCTATCTAGGGGTAGTATGCTATTAAGAGGAGGAGCCTGATATTAAGGGTATTAAATATCATATATTATACTATAGAGATAAACTTAGGATCCTAGTTACTAATAATACGACGTGGAATTCCCTAGTCTAAGAGGAAAAATATATAGAATAGGACTATTACCTACTCTTTTACTCTATAGGTTAAATATCCTATTATAAGGATTATCTTCTTTGAGAATTTATATATTATTATTACTAATATATCTAACTCTGGGAAACCTAGTAGGGCGTAGGAACTTCTATAGGATAGCACTTTAGGCATATTAGTAACGAAGTTAATAGTAATAGTATTATAAGGGATATCTATAATAGGGATAAGTTATAGCTATCCTAGTAGCTTTTAATAGTTGATTTAGTTCTCTTTACACTAGTTATAGTAAGTAATATATCGTCTTATAAGCAACTTCTTATTATAAAACTAAAAAGTTAATATTTCTATTATTATATAGTCTGCGCTAAAGTAGTGTTTTTTATTATAATTAAGGCGGAGAATTGCAGGTACTAACTTATATAGGATATAGAGTCTCTAGGTGCTATTAGTAGCTATATAAAGGATAAGCCCTTCTAGTAATAGACTCTAAGGAGTTATTTAATAGCGTTTTAGAGCTCTCCTAGCAGCTCTAGCGCTATTTTCCTTAGTAGTAGCATTAAATAGTAACTACTACTTACCTAGTTCCTTTTACTAGGATCGGAGTTATTTGAGAATTTTGCTATACCTCGTGTTATTAGTATAATTATCTATAATCTTAGTAATAAAGTCCTCTGAAATGCTTATAGTTATCTCCCCTATTGCTCTATAGGCTTAGGACTTCTCAGCTAACTAGTTAACTATACTCATAAATCCTGCGTTATTATTATTATCGCTATAGGTTATTTCCGCGAGAACGTCGCTATCCTCAAACCTATTAGCTCGTCCTGAGGCTATAAGTAATAGCAGATATAAGAGGGCGTTAGGGATAATATTAAGCTTCCCTAGTATATAGGTAATATTGAGGTTAAATTGCAATAGGTAGTTCATAGCGCTCGCGAGCTATAGGTTAGCCTTATTGAGGTCTATAGTCCGTAGCGAGGTAGATATAAGAATTCCCTTTATAGCTATATAATCTATAAGAATTTATATAGGGTGCTTATTCGATTATATAAGCTTGCGGAGCTTCTTTATAGCTTATACTACTACTACTACCTCTACCTCCATAGCGAAGTATCGCTTTTCTAAGGGTAATATAACCTTAGATAGAAAAAGCATTAGTTAGATATAGATTTATGCGATATCTTTACTAGGTATATTAGTACTATTCTATAGGATACCTAGTTAGAATATTATAAGCCTAAAGCTGCTTTTATAGGCATTAACCTTAAAAAATATAAGCTTATTTAGGTTATAGTAGTATCTTATAACCTAGTTATAGAGATTCTCCTAGAGGACGTTCTACGCCTCTTGCTCGCTTAGTATTAGCTCGAATAACACCTTTTAGACCCTCTTTATTCGAACTGCTTTTAATAAATCGTTAGGAAGTATATTTTTATTACGGAGTTTTATAATAAGACGGGTCTTTCTATCCTATAGTAGCGTTATAATAATATTATACTAGGGTATATTATATTATAGCTATTTAGCTATTCCGAGGTATTTCTCGATATTATAGAGAGTTTTCGGGAAGTACAGGTTCTTAAAAGCTGCGATCCTATCCTCTATTCGTTTAATACTATTAATATTTATAATATAGCTAAGGAGTCTTACTTTAGGAAACCCTATAAAGGACTTCTTAGGTCTAATATAAAGGCAGTTATTCTCGAAGGGCTTGAGAATAATATCGATATATTAGAGATAATCCTCGTTATTATTACTAAAGATAATAATATTATCGATATATACTCAAGCAAAGTACTAGTAGTTATATAGGAGGCGATCTATAAAACGCTAGGCGTAGGCTAGTAAGTTTTTAAATCCTATGAGGATAACGTTAGAAACCTCGATACTATAGGGACTTATTACTACTATCCTATTATAATATCTTAAGTAGATTAGCAGTTAGTAGAAGAACCTAGTAGTATTAAATATTATTGTACGTTTCTTCCCTCTAAGGGTATCTATTATATTATCTTAGTTAGGAAGCGGGTATATATCTAGGGTAGTAATTTAGTTAAGAGGGCAAAGGTTAATAATAACCCTGCCTTTTTTCACACTATTAACTACTCGCTATATAATAAAGAGCGGATAGATAACTAGGATTAGCTTATCACCCTATACTATCTTGCCGTTAGTATGCATCTTGCTATAGATATTCTTAATAACTTTAAGGTCTTTAGCGCTAAGGGGGTAAGGCTTTATTATAGCCTTCTGGTTTTGCTACCCTTTAACGAGCTTAATATATATATATTAGTTATCTAGTATAGGTATGATCCCCTTGTTATAATAGATATCTCAGTTATTAAGGATTTCCTTAAGTCTACTAGTAAAAACTGCATTCTAATTATAGATCTTAACTCTATCCTTGCTTTATATAACTAGGATATCTTTTAGCTTAGATATTCTATAAGATAGAATATTATCTACTTAATAAAGTAGTCCTAGGCTGGATTTAGCAAGCGGGGTTATAAACTACGCGCTAGCTGCTATATTACTTATAGCCTTATTTAATTCAGATTGCGAGAACTAGCGCGAGTTTGACTCTCCTCTTATAAGAGTAATAATATCTACGTAGTTAATCAGGTTAGCTATCTCCTCTACTTCTATTAAGATAATATAGCCTAGCTGCTATCCTCTTAGGATTATTATTAGCTTATTTATTATATTTTATATGAGGATAAGCTTAGGGTTATCTATTATAACTATTATATTAACTATACCTCTATAACTAGATTGAAACTACTAAGTATTAGAGCTTTGCTAGCTTAACTTAGGGAGGTTAATAAAGCTTGTTATAATAAATACATCGCTCTGCAGGGGAATAACTATAGTATAGGCGTTATTAACTCGTCTAGTTACTAGATGCTATCTCCTGAACTAAACTAGACACTATATTCTATATACTAAGCGGAACTTAACTATACCCTTATTAAAGTTTATAACTAGCTTATAATCTTTATAGAATAGTATTCCTAGTAGAAGATTCGCTCTGAGGGTATTTATAACTCTAGCTATAATAATAATATAGCTATAGATCTCTATATTGCTAATAGTACATAGGATATAGAAGTTAAATATAACTTGCTCTATTATATAAAAGGTTAAATCTACTATATTTATCTTCCGTAGTTCTATCGTTTGAAACGTAGGATTTCGCGCAAAGCGTAGTACCTAATTCCTATTAACTAGAGTTATTAAGGCGCCTATATCAATATAGACTTCCTCTAGGCTAGCTATATTATTGCTTTTTATATTAAAGTAGAGATATATCTATTTAGCTAGTATTATTCGTTTTACTAGTTTTACCTAGGTGTTAATAATTTAGTTTTTCTTAAGTAATACCTGCGCGTTATTCGCTAGTAGAATTGCAATAAGACCTGCGAAATTCACTATATTATTAATATAGTATATAGCAGAGTTTAGAACTAAAGTAGTTAGGGAGATCGCTAGCAGGCTTCTCGCTATAACTGCGATATCCGTTATCTAGCCTGCTATTTCCTCTTTGCATAGTTATTCTAATGGGGTAGCTGAATCGTAGGGGACTTCCTATAAATCTAGCAGGATATAGCTGCTATTAACGAGGTCGTCGATATTATAGTTATTATTATAATCCTCCTATATATAATAGGCGTCTGAGTTAGTCTATCCTAGTCTATTATATTTTATATAACGTTAAAAACCTAGGTTTCTCTATAGCTAGTTCTATAAGTAGCGATCTTTCTAGTTTTAATAGTTATTAGAGCGCTAGAAGTATTACTAAGGTTAATAATATTATTAGGGTTGCGGATTATTACGATTATCCCGTTAGAAGTCTCGGTTATTCTATTATCCCTTATTATTATTCTATATTATATCGTCGGATTCTTTTGCTATATAGTTAATGCTAATTAGCGCCTAGAGTCTGCGCTAAACTGCCTTGCGTTTTTTCTTAGCTATATTAAGGTAATCCTCGAGAGTATTACTAGTAGTTAGTTCGTTTAGGAATCGCTAAAGCTCTAGGTTAATTATATTATAGAATATTATTAATAGCTAGCTAACTATAGATGTTAGTCCTATCTATGCTTTATTATATTTAAAATAGTTCTAAGTAAAGTTATAAATATCTTCATCTCCCTTAAGGTCTTCTATAGTAAACCTATATATAGTAATCTATTAGATAGACTCCTATTAAGTTAGTATAAAGTATCTCCTAATAATATTATATAGAGCGTAATATCCTATATAGAGGTAGTTCTATTATTTAATTAGCCTAAGTTAGTATTCTTACTAGCTAAGTGCTTTTCCTTATAGTAGAGAGCTCTAATTCTATATAATCTCTAAAGCTATAGCTAGGCTAGTAGTTTTAATATCTAGGCTAGAGATCTATAGATCTATCTCCTTATAGCATAGAATATCCTAGTTATAAAAGATAGGCTCTATATTATACTTTTTATTAATATCTAGCTAAAAAATACTATACTATTAGGCAAATCTAGCTTCCTATCGAGTTCCTATAGGCTATAGCATCCTAGTATTAGCCTCGAGCTAGCTAAATACTCGAAGGAGTAAAGCCTTAAGACCCTAGGCTAGTAGCTCCGGGTAAGGCCCCTAGGATAATAATAAAAATATTAGTAGTAGTACTAAATTCTATTATAGTAGCTAGGTCCTCCCTACTAATATATCCTACTTTAATAGACCTATAGTAATATTATAAAGAATTTATAATATTCTATAGATTTTTCGCTCTAATAGTCCTATAATAGTATCTTCTAGCGCTATAACTTATAGTTCAGGGGTTTTTCTACTCCTATTATAAAGGTTATTTGCTATAGCTCTTGCCTTAATAAGAGGTCCTAGGGGTTTAATATCTAACTAGCTAGATTAGATAGGAGTTGCAACTCTTTCGTCTCTTAGAGGCAGAAGGGTGATTCTCTTGCTAGCTTTATAAAGGCTTTCTTCTCTAGATGGGGGTATAAAAAGTGCTATTATTGCTAGAGTATCCCTTATAGCTGCGATTATATTAATAATACTAATTAATATAGCTATATAGTTATTAGGCTTAAGTATCTAGTAATAGCATAGATTAGCTTTTACCTTCTAGCCTATATTAATAATATCTATATAGGGTATATAGTTATTATCCTATTTAAGAGAGGCAAGGTTCGCTATCTAGTTTTAAAATCGTTTGCTAAGGCTAAGAGTAAAGTTATAATCCTTATAAGCCTATTAGAAACTATAGAGCTTATAAGCCTCGTTATAGTATCCGATTCTAGCTATATTTCCTATATTATAATATTCCTCTATAAGAGAGGGATTATTATATTAATTTAATATTAAACTTGAATAGTTAGCTATATAAGTTAATAGTTAAGACCTCTATCTCTTTAACTTCTTTAACTTCCTTCCTTTTAGTATATAAATACTTTTAGGAGGGGGTTTTGAGGTTAAGTCTAAGTCCTCTACTTTATTATAAGTCTTTGCGGTATAAGGGAGGTCTTAGATAAGGAAAAAAAAAGGATAGGTCGTGCTACTAGATATTATAGTCTTCTTATTAGCCTAGGGCTATAATAGGGGTTGCTAAGACTACGAGTAAAATAAGGAAAAGAGCAATATAAGCGTGAATAATAATAAATAGTATAATAGGTAATTATAGGTATATCGTGATATATTCTATAATAGCTAAGCCTTCTAAGCTATCTGCTAGAAGTCTCCTATTTAAAGGATAGGCGTTGAGCCTAACCGTTATCATATGGAATACCACGCGATGGCTGACTATATTACTAAAAGGCGTGTGATATAGAGCCCTTTTTAGGGCTCGGCTAACTAATATAGTTAAACTTCAGCGGAGGCCTGGCGCTGGTTCGGCGCCGGCTCGGCGCTGTAATCCTAATTCCTTACACCTTTCTTTAGTTAGTCCTAAATATATATTATATAGATTAGAGCCTATAGTTTTAAAGGTATATATCTAAGAGCCTCAATAAAGTTATTAAACTATAACTAAGTAGTAAGCATATTATAGGAATATTCCTATAATCTATAGATATTATCCTCCTATTTCTAATATTACTACTTGAAGTTGTTTATATTAGCAAACGCTTAGGGTTTTACTTATTTATATAATTAATTAATATCAATAATTATTTAATTATTTCTTAAATATCTATTATTATAAATTGCTTCTTAATCTTATTAATCTATATAAGAAGATCTTCTTCTACTTTAAATACTATTTTAATATAGATTAACTTAACTATTAATTAGATTTTCTCTCTTACCTGAAAGCTTTACTTCTTTTAAGTATTATACTCCTTAAATTAAAACTCCTATAATATAAAGAGGCTATTAAGCTATTTTTAATCTTTACTTAAGAGGTCTAAGATAGATATAGCCCTTTTATATACTAGTAGAGATATACTTAGAGTTCTTATTTATCCTAATCCTTATATAATAGAGGTTAAGAATAAAGCTATTAATACTACTAGATCTATCTTCTTATATAATATTAAAGGGGTAGGTTTATTAATAATTAGTTCTTATATATAACTTCTAGGGCTTTTATTTAAATAGCTTAGAAAGGATATAATCCTATATATTATATAAAACTAGGATAGATTTAGTCTATTACTACTATAAGGATTAATCCTATTAACTATTTAGAATAACTATTAATAATTTAAGTAGAGGTAATATTACAATAGCTTTAACTTCTATTAATTTAGTAGAGATAAGTTAGAAGTAATAATAAATAGTAATAGAAGTATTAGTATTAATACAAATAATTATCTATACCTAGAATAAGTCTATAAGTAAGGTACTAATTAGTAATAGCTTTAATTAGTAATTATATTATTTAAATTATTAATTTTTAGATTTAGTAGGCTTATTCGTAGTATATAATATATTAATATTATTATTAGGTCGTTCCCTATAGTTTCAGGTGAGGGGATTCTATATCTTATATATATATATAGCATAGCTAAGGAACTTCCCATATCTTTATTATAGCTATAGAACTTCCCGTATTATTTAATAATCTCTAACCTCCGGGGGTGCGTTCCTAATATACGAAAGAGCATAATTAGTAAGGGAGAATATTAAGCTTGTTAAGTTAGACTGATTTTCCGGATACTTAAGGTTATTTCAATATTAGTATGAATTTTATAGCCTTATTGAGATGTTTTTATATATACTAGAAGGGGTCTTTATAATAAGGTACTCACCCTGCAATATTTACCTCGTAGATTATCCGTTATCGATCTAAAATATAAATAGTATACTTATAGTTATATAAATAGGGAATAATAGTGCAGGCTGTGAAAACCGAAACCCTTTTATCCCCTTTGCTCTTTATTAGAATACGTATAAATATCACGAGGTCTTAATCAGAGGAAAACGCTTTTCCTCCTCTAGACTAATAATATCCTATATTAGTTATAGGAAACTAGCTTCTTCCCGGAGTCCTTTATAATAATACGCTTAAGAAGCAATTAAAACTACATTAACTGCGAGTAAGAAAAACGCTCGCTTAGAAAGCTACTAACTAATTTACTATAGCCTTATATTATAGCTAGCATCTTATACCTCTATTTAGAAGTTCTAATCTCATAAGGCATATAAATATATCTAGGTATTTTATATAAAATACTAGATAATTATTTATCTTAGCTATATATTCCGGCTAGCACCTGCTGCTGCTTACTCCAATTCGTCCAGTCTACTGCACTAATAACTGTAATCGCAATCGGTTCGACTATAGTGCTAATTATAATACTAGCGATAGCTCTACTAGACTAAAACCCTACTATCCTTATTTAAACTTAACGTCGGAGATATAATAGTATTAGCTAAAGTAGGCGTAGTTAATATATACGTCGTGGGTATTAATATTAGAGAAAAAGCAGACTCGGTAATATTAAAGCAGTATAATATTTCGCTTCTACCCGTAGTCCTGGCTATTACGAGCTAGGATAATATCGCAGGAAAAAGGGCTTATCGGACTATCCTGGGGAAGTCTATAGAGGGGGGGCTACTAGATAGCCCCTAGATAATAGACTATCCTAGGGAAGTCTATAGAAGGGGGGTACTAAGTAGCTCCCTAGATAAGTCCTCTAGCTCTTATATACCCTCATATAATAGGTTAGAGGGCTAGAGAAGAATGAATATTTAACCTTAGTTATACTTATATATTAACTCTCTTACTCTATATAATACCCTTTTATAATATATTCTTCTCTCTTACTTATACTAATAGGGGTATAAACTATTAGAGCAGTATAATATATAATAATTATACCTACTTATAGGTCTACTAGGGAGGCAGGATCCCCTGCTAGATAGGAGCTACTAAATAGCTAAACTTAGGATGAGATACCTATTAATTAAAATAGCAAAAAGGGTATTAGTAAAGAACTAGGTAATTAATTAATAAAAGCTAAATTAGATTATCTTATTAAGGAGGAAGAAAAGAAGAGTTAATTAAAGTATAAATAAGAATATCTTAAGGCTTTAAGAGCTAGCTAATTATTAACTCTAATAGATAACCCTACTACTTACTAAGTAGTTATTAGTAGTAACCCTGAGGTAAAGAAGCGCTAGTTAGAACTTTAGGGGAAGCACCTCCTAATACTTACGTATAAAGGGGGTATTTAAACTAACTTTAATTAATTTATATTTAATCTTAATATATAATTTGAAATAAATAAGATTATATTAAACCTTAAGAGGGTGCTATATACTACTAGGTATCTAGAAGGATTAGTAGTAAAGCAATAAACCTTATACCTTTCTATTAAATATAATAATAAGATAAAGAACGTTACTTAGGTAATAATAGAAGACTAGTTAACTAATAGCATAGCTAATAAGGGGTTTAGGACCCTTAGTATATAAACTTAGCTTGAATAAGCCTACTAGTAACTAGGATAATTATACTAAAGCTTTATTAATTACTATAAAGGGATTAAGGTAGAGAGCCCTTACTAATAACTAGAGGAGATCTAGGTAGCTAATATAATAGCTAGGCTAGACCTTAAGCTCTAATACTATACTATAGCAAATAGATTACTAAAATTATAGCTTAACCTTAATATAAGGGCTAGGAGTACTAAACTTATAGTTAATATATAAATATATAGAGCACTAATAAGGGATTAGGGGACTAACTATAAGGAATAACGATTAGAGGGCTAAACTGCTAATCTAGAGGGATAAACTGAGGCTATAAGGGGGGACTATAGCTATACTAGCACCTACTAGGAGAATACTAAGGACTTACTATAGGATACTAGGAGGGAAACTATCTATTATAATTATAAAAGAAGGGCTATATCTTACTAAGGTGCCTATACTATAAGAAGTATAGCTATACCTACTATAAAGGCAAACCCTGCCCTAGCGAATAACTAGAGCAGGACTAGGTAGCTATATGAGTAGTTTAGTAGGATAGCAACTAGCTATATCGCTTTGAAATAATAATATAGGTCTGAGTTATAAGTAGCTAGAAGACTAGTACTATACTTATTAATTATAGAGCTAATAAGAATATTATAGACTAGATAATTATAACTAATACCTAACTAGAGGCTAATAAGTTAGAACCTATCAGGGGAATATAGGCATCCAAGAGACCTAACTATAGCATAGGCATCTAGCGGATAGTTTTATATAACTTTAGAATTAGTAATAGTAATAGCTATAATACTATCCTAGGGATCCCTTAGTATATAGCAGAGTGCTCTAACCTTAATTAGAGGGAGTTAGGCTAGACCTTTCCCCTATATAAGAAAAGCATTTGCCTTATTATAACTAAAAAGAAGCTTAGGCGTGTTAAAAATAAAGCAAGAGTAATACTTATAGGTATACTATAGGTTAACTAGATATTAACTACTACTTACCTAAAGGATACCTAGGAGCCTGAGGATATTAGGGAGATAGTTAACTAGATATTAACTACTACCTACCTAGAGGATACTAAGGAGCCTAAGGATATTAGAGATATCAAAATAATTATCCTACTAGAGTACTAGGACTTTAAGAAGGTATTTAATATTAACCTAGCAGGGATTATACTAGAGTTTAGGACTACTAGGAGCTACCCTATTAACCTAGAGCCTAGGATTAAACCCCTATTTAGACTAATCTACCTACTAGCTAAGAAGGAAATAGAGGAGTTGAGGGATTATATCTATAAAGCCCTATAGAAGGGGTAGATTTGCCTATTAATAAGCCTAGTAAGGGTACTAATCTTATTTATTCTAAAGAAGGGAAGTAAGTTAAGGTTATATATAGACTACTAGGGATTTAACTAAGTAACTACTAAGAACTATACCCCTCTCCCCCTAATTAATAAAATCCTTAATTAGCTCTCCTAAGCGAAGTACTTTACTAAGCTTAAGCTTAAGGATACCTACTACTAGGTGAGGATTAGAGAGGGAAATAAGTAAAAAATAGCATTCTATATATAATATAGCTACTATAAATACTATATTATACTATTTAGGCTTATTAATACACCCGCTACCTTCTAGACTTTTATTAATAAGTTACTTATAGGCCTAGTTAATATTATTTATATTATATATTTAGATAATATCTTAATATTTACTAATAGTATAGACTCCTATATAGAGGTAGTAAGGCAGGTACTTACCTAGTTAGAAGCTAATAGCCTCTATGCGAACCCTGATAAGTATGAATTCCATAAGGAATAGATTAACTTTCTTAGGTTCGTAGTATTAGTAGATAGGATTACTATAAAATAAGAGAGGGTCTAGGTAATTACTAAGTAGCTAGTACCTATTTGTAAAGGTATCGAGGGGCTAAGAGCTACAGTTAGGTTAAACTAATAGCAGAAGCACCTAAAAAGTAGCATTAGTATTATTACGCTACTTTTGCTTGCTTCTTCTAAGATCCCTTATTTCTAGCCCTTAGTAAGTATTCGCTAGGTCTTTGCTATAAGGGTTCTATACCCTAGACCTATAGGCCTCTCTATCCCTTTAGCCTATACTAGCTGAGACGTCTCTAGCTTCTCTAGTCTAGGTATCTAATCCTTTATAATTATCCCGCTTTTAATTATAGTAGTCCTTATTATATAATCGGGTGTTATAGGTCAGCCTTCTATTATTATCCTTCTTAGCTATCCAGGGTAGGTCCCGGTCCTTCACTTATCGCTATTATTATCTAGTATAATAACTATTTGCTAAGTATTTGCTATAAGATAGTAGGGCCCTTGGAGTTATAGATATAATAGCTAAGCTTATAATCCCGTTCCTTATAGTTCCTCTCCTTTTAGGCCTTTTTATACTCTCTATCCGGGCTATTCTAAAGGGATCTTATTATTTCCTTTTAAAAGAGGGTAGTTATTCTTATAGTAACTTCGTTTTTTATTCTCCTGCTATTCGCCCTTTATCTAGTAAATACTTTCTTATATTATACCCTTATAATAACTTCGTTTTTTATCCTATTATTCCCCTTCTTAATAAGCGCGTTATAAGGCTATTAAGTAAGTCGGATAGCAACTATTACTACTAATTTACTATATCTACCTCCTAGTAGGTAGTACCTGCTATAGTAAGTAATTACTATTCTTTACTATCTGAAGTTATATCTGCCTTTATAATAGTTCGGCGAGGTCTCTTTAGCTATTTATAAAATAATAGCTTTTTCCTACCCTAGGGTTAGTTCTTTTCCCTCCTTATTATACTATATTATTTAATAACTACTTTTATATTATCTAAGCCCTTTATTAAGCCTTCTTAGACCCTTCTTATCTTTTAATACTTCCTTAAATATCATAAGCGCTAAGAGCCTTATTAGCTGACTCCTCGCTAAGTATAGCCTTACTAAGGCTAAACTTAGTAGTAGCAACTATTAGCATAACTAGGCGGGTAGTAGCGAACCCTGCGTTAGCTGCGCGCTATAGCTCCCTAAGAATGCCTAGGTCGTCTATACCTATTAATGCGATAGTAATTATATATATAATTTATACCGGGTTTATAATATTAAATACTATAGGGTGAGTTTAGCAATTATTCAGGGGAGGTATAGGCTAACTTTTCCTATTTCTAGATTCCTACTTATCTTATTAGTACTACTCGTTTCTATTAGAACTAGGTTAAGTATTATATCCGCGCGATTACTACTAGCTAGTATTAATAGCGCGAGATCTTCTATATTTTTATAGCTATAGAGTAAGGGTAGGAGCTTCTCTAATGCCTTTATAACTAGTTAGTAAACCCTGCTAGTCTTAAGCCTAGTTCTAAGAACTATAAGAACTAACTCCTCGCTATAGGTATTAAGGAGAGTATAGCTTTATATACCTAGGCGTATCTATAGGTTTTGCTTAAGGTAGGTTTTACCTTATAGTTAGTCTTACCCTTTTATCAATCTAATATATATTTATAAGTAGCTTACTAGGCTAAGGATAAGGTTTTAGTTAAAGAGATTATAATATAGCTTAACGATGCTCTCCCTACTTATTTATATAATAAGACCTATATCTTTAAGTAGGCTACCTTTCTTAATAAGCTTATTAATATCCTAATAATATAGCTTTTAAAGAGCAATACCTATATATCTACGCTTTTTTTATAAGAGCCTTCAAAAGTCTAAGGTTCCTATATGCTTTATAATACTTACTACTAAGCTCCTATTGCTATCTTCGAAGTTATTAGTAGTAATCCCGCGCCTCGACCTAATTCTTATAAGAAGGTTAGTAATAACTTAGCAATAGCTTAGTGATATTAGGTTTATAGTAGCGAGGAAGACGAGTCCTTAGCTATAGAGGATAGCGACTCTAATAATACTATAGAGAGCAATAGTTAGGGTAGTAATAGTAATACTACTAGCAATAGCTCTAAGGAGGAGAACGAGGATAATAATAATAATAACGAGGGTAATAATAATAACGATAAGTAATAGTACTAGCGGAACTTCAGCGAAGGTATAATAGACTTCTATAGTAATATAAGGTTAGATACCTATAGGGTTTGTATTGCTTTTATAGGGGGGGGTCTTCTCTTAGTATTTTAGCTATCTTATAATTAATTAACTTTTCTTATTAATCTATACTACTCGTTATCCTACTTATAATATAACTTGCGCTGCTATTTCTTAAATCTAGCGAGGATTTATAAAGCATTTGCTAAGTATTCTTTAGGCTCCTAATTATTATACTCTACTAGCTAGCCTTTCTACTTAACTAAATATAGGGGGCCTATTAGCGCTTCCCTCTATAATATAATATCCTTAACTTCCTATTCCTCAGGGTTTTCTTTAAGGTCTAGGAGCTACCCTTTAATAAGCTTTTAGCTATATTATAGCTTAAATAGAGCAATAGAGAAGATATTATATACTTTATTATACTTCTCTAGGAGTTATATTCTATAGGTATTAGAGCTTATAACTTCTATAACTAGTATAGGAATAAATCTTAGGGCAAGCTTTTACTAACCTTTTGCAAAATAAGAGTTCTTTATTAAGAGTCTTATAATATCTCTAATATTATATAATTACGCTTTTCTTCTAGCGTTCGCATTCTTAGCTTATACTTTAGTTATATATCGCTAGATCTTAGCTATTCTTTAGCAAACCTCTATTAGCTTCTTAAGCCTTTTATTAACCCCTTAGGTCCTAATCTTTATATTTAGCAAGTAGTAGTTAACTATTTGAGGGTAGTATCCTATAAGGGCTTTAAATAGGGATATACTAATAGTAGTATATTTACTATTATTATATAAAAATTCAGCTTTAACTAATTATATTACCTATTAGTTATATAAGCCTTCGCCGAACTTTATAAGATATATAGTTAAGGTCTAGTGCGTTTTTTTAGTCTAGCTATCTATCTATAGATGCTATATAGTAGAGATACGCCCTTTTATTTCTTAGGCCTTAGTCTAGTCTCGCTAGAACTAGCTAGTAATTAGTTTATCTTAGTTACTAATAATAACCTCTAGCGTGCTATATTAGTACTCGATCTCTTAATATAGGATCCTCTCTAAACCTATATTATCTAGTTGCTTAGTTATTACTAAGAACTATATTACTTTAGTTATCTAATATATAATTACTAAGATCGTATTATAAGTAACTTCGTTATCTTAGCAACTTTCTAGCAAGCTAGTTAAGAAGTCTAAAGAAATCTATTAGAATAGGTATACTAATAGTTTTAGTATTTATAGTAGCCTATATAGCTTATGCTATAGTATGCGCACCCTTAGTAGTATAGGTACTTAGCGACGTATTGCTATATATCCTCTATTAAATATAGCTAATAAAACTTTCGCAAGATTAGCTTAGCTATCTTATTTACTCTTATATACCCTAATCTAGGCGTATTATAATAGTTCTTTAGGATTTTATAATAGAGGGATCCCTCTTCTAGGATAATAAGTCTTCTTTTAAACTAAAGAACGTTATTCTTATTAACTTAGTATCCTTAGTATTCCCTAGTATCCTAGCGAACCTTAGCTATAATATCTCTATAGAAGGGGTCTTTAGCCTATAGTTTTCTAACTATCTATTCGAGATCTACGCCTAGTTATAGTATATAAGCCGTTTTATCCTAAATAAGCTCCCTTATTATAGTATATAGGATATACTATTCTAGTATAGTAACCCTAGCTCCCCCTGAGTCCTCTGGCCTATTGCTATTCTCTCGTGGAGCAGTTAGCATAGGACCTGCATATGCTTTCGTGCGGGTAATAGCGCTAATATATATACTTATATATAATAGCTTATTAGTACCTATTATAAGGTAGTACTAACTTGAGGGTGAGGATCCCTTAACCTTAGAGCTAGCCCTCTAATAAGGTTCTTATATGCTTTACTAGACGGCTCGGGTATAAGTTCTTATAATAGCTATAGTTCCTTTAAGCTTAGCAATATACTAGTGAATATTTACTAAAAGCTAGCTAATAAGCCTAAATTTCTTTCTAAGGGTAGGAAGTATATTATCTATCTTAGCATCTTCTACGATATAGTTAGGGTGTTATAATAGTCTATCTACTAGATTAATAACCCCTAACTTATACTAGATTTCAAAGTTAAATATAGATAAGTAATAAACCTATCGCACGAGTCTTCTATAAATATCCCGCGCAAGCGTAGCAAGCACTCCTTTTAGCGCTATATAGTCTATAAGTACTACGAATTTCTTAAGGAGTCCCTATAGGTATTACACCTAGTAATCTAAACTTTTTATAATAGCAAGGAGTTCCTATTGCCCTATAGCCTAGCGCCTCTCTATATCTAAGAGCTTCTTTACTTAGAAGACTACTAGGTACTAAACCGTGCTATACTTCTATAAGAGCACGCTAGATATTACTTAAGTAGATATATTAGTCTTAACCCTAGTTTCTAATGCTAAGTTATAATATCTTAATATTAGGGCTTTAGCGAATACTCTCCGAAGTATCTCAAATATAGTCTATATCTCCCCTATCTAAGCGAAGGCTTCCGACTTCGTGCTATTCTAGCTTCTCTTAAGCGCGCTATTTATAGGGGCTATAATATAAGAATATCTTATAATAAACCTATAATAAAAGTTATAGAAACTAAGGAATACTTAGATATCTCTAAAAAACTTTAGTACTAGCTATTTAGTAATTACTCAGACTCTATCTAGGTCTATCCTAATGCTATCTTAGGTAATATAAAACCCTAGAAAATCTACTTCTATTTAGTAGAAGTTATACTTCTTTAGTTTATAAATAGCTTAATAGCCCTTAGGTAGTATAGGATAGTATAGAGGTCCTTAGTATACTATTCCCTTATTTCTAAGTAGATTAGAATATTATCTAAGTATATAATATAATAGGTATCTAAAAGGTTAGCGAGTATTTAGTAAATATACGCCTAAAAAGTTACTAGGGTATTTATAAGCCTAAATAGTATTTTAATATACTTAAAGTACCTATATCGCATTCTAAATACTATTTTCTACCTATCTGCTTTATTAATTATAATTTAGTAATATACCTCGCTTAAGTTAATCTTAGAAATAAACTTTGCTCTAGCAAGTCTATCTAGAAGCTTGCTAATTAGTAGTAGAAGATAATAGTTCTTTATTATGATTTTATTTAATCCCTTATAATCTATATATAGTTATAGGCTTCTATCCTTCTTAAGTATAAATAGCACTAGTGCTCCCGCGGAGCTAGTTAAGTAGTATATATAGCCTGCTGCTTCTATATCCTAGATATACTTAGCGAGCGTTTATAACTACTCTATTAATATAGGGTATATAGGTCTATATAGGGGTTCCTTACTACGTTTTAGTTTAATATAATATACTACTCCCTTTAGCTTTAGAACTTTCTTTATATTCTCTTTATTGAAAATATTAATAAAGTCTTAAAGTTCCCTAGGAATCTTCTTCTCCTACTTATTAGGTAGTAAGTCTTTGCCTAAGGATTCTATATCCTTCTTATTAAAGCTTATAATACTTATTAGGTATATAATATAAGCTTATTAGCTATTCTCTATAATCTCTTAGATAATTACTTCTAGCTTAGCAAGCGAGAGGGGTTTATATAACTAGGTATATATATAAGTATCTATATAGATACCTTCCTATCCTATTAAGTTATTAGATAGAAGGATATCTCTTGCTCCTTTATAGCGAGGGCTTATAATAAAAGCCTAGTAAATATTCTATAGGTAACCCCGACTATCTATAAGGAATAATATAAGCTAATAGACCTTGCCTATAGGTATAGGCCTTCCCTAGAAATCTATTAATTCAGGGGCTATAATACTAGTAGCTTCTTTTAGTTAGAGCCTCTCGATAAGATCTTCTTATATAATATTTATTATTATATAGGTATCTATATTAACCTCTAGTTCGACTTCGCTAAATGCTTAGAGCGCTAACGCCTATCTCCTAATAGTCTAACCTATTAGAACCGAGGTAATTTCTAGTATAATACCCCTCGGGGTTATATCTACGCCTACTTATTTCCTAAGTCTTTAGTATTAGTTACGCTAGGTATTATGATTATGCTTATCCCGCCCCGTCTTAGGTTTAGGTTCTAATTGCTACCTATTAGCTATATATAAGTTTTAGTATAGTTAGGGGAGATATAGCTATACTTCTTATAGTTATAGCATTAGGGTCCCTAGGAGTTAGTAGATATACTACTAGCGCTAGGCGTTATACGAGCATCTGCTAAGTAGTCGTTCTAAAATAGGGTCTCTAGGTAGCGATCCCTTAAGTCTATTAACCTAAGGGGTTATAAGCTGCTCTTATAAGAGCAGTCTAGAGAGCCTAAGTATAGTTACTTATATAACTTAGAATAGCTAGCAGACGTTCCCCCGCATCTCCCTTCTATAATCTCCTATAATCTCTCTATATATAGGGCGATAGTATATATATTAGTATAGTTAATATCCTGCTTAAAGAGTTCGTTCTTTAGGGTCCTAATAAGGCCCTAAAAGAAGGCGTATGCCTTTATATTACTTATACTTAGCTTGCTAAGTACTTAGGTAATAGACTCCTATTAAGCCTAATATATAATTAGTTTCTTATTATCCTTCTAATAGCACTATTTTAAAGCATTATAGTAGTTCTACTCTTAGAGCTCGGGTGCGATATGCTACCCTCTCATAAAATTCTAAAGTCTTTTTATTTAGAGTCTATCTAGTTCCCCGACTTATCTATAAGCGTTTGCTAATAATTCTACTATTCTATTTATAGGGTATGCTCTATTATACTTAAAGCCTATTAGATATACTAGCTATTAGAATAGCTAGGGCGGTACTTATAAGCCTCTTTAACTGCAATAAGCTAATCTTCCCTTATTATACTAATAGATTTGCTAGTAAGGCGCGCTATATAATAATTCGGGGGTTTTTTATAAACCTTAAGCGATTACTTAGCAGGAGCTCGGTTGCTTAATATAATAGCAATTAGCTCCTATTAGTTAGCTATTATAGTTATAATCTATTATATTAGCACTTAGCTAGTTGCTTTATCTAGCCCTCTAGCTTAGGCTAGCCTATTAGGTATAGCTATAGATATCTAGCCTATTAGCCTATCTAGTTTATAAAAAGGGGTCTTATATTCCCTATTCTCTTATATATACTCGTTATTAATATAGCGAGTATTTAGTATAAGTAGCCTATTCTCTTTAGGGCCCCTAGCCTCGCTTAAAGCATAGCTTCTTACCTCCCCTCGTTAGCTCGTATTATCTTCTAATTACTTACTAGGGTTAGCTTCCTTATATAGGTTTATATAGGCTATTTCGCTCTGCTCTTAGTAAATATTAGATATAGGTTCTTTAGCCTAATTAGTAGGTGTTACTTAGGTATATAATACTATTATTATTACTAACCTTCCTAAAGTAGGATAGAAGCAAAAGAATTATAAAGATATTAAGGGGCTAAGAGCTATAGTTAGGTTAAACTAATAGCAGAAGCACCTAAAAGGTAGGATTAATATTATTATACTACTTTTACTTACTTCTTCTAAGATCCCTTATTTCTAGCCCTTAGCAAGTATTTGCTAGGTCTTTGCTATGAGGATTCTATGCCCTAGACCTATAGGCCTCTCTATCCCTTCGGCCTATACTAGCTAAGGCGTCTCCAGCTTCTCTAGTCTGGGTATCCAGTCCCTTATACTATTATAATATAATAAATTTAGCAATTCCTAGGATTTATAGGGTTCTATAGGAGATTTATTAAGAATTACTCGAAAATCTATAGCCTACTTACTAATTAACTTACTAATATAGCTAAGGGATAACTAGTAATAACTATTGAGGCACTAGTTACCTTCTATTAGCTCTATGCTTTATTTATAGAAGCACCTATTTTACGCTACTTTAACCCCATACTCCTAATTCGTATTGAAACTAATATATTAGACTTTATAATAGAGGTAATATTAAGCTAGTTAAAAGGGGATATACAGAGACTAGTAGTATTCATATCTTGGAAGCTTAAGGGCATATAACTACGGCATAGCACGCTAGAAGTAGAGCTACTAGCTATTAGGGAGGTAGTAGTGAGGTAGTAGTATTACTTGCTTTACTCCTAGTATTATATCTAACTTATTACTAACTACCTAGGTTACTAATACCTCGCTAATAAGAAAACGCTTAGCAGCTATTAAGCATAGCTATTATAAAACTTATTAATATTTAACTTTAAAATTAAGTACTAGCCTAGTTATTATAACCTAGCTAATAGCCTCTTATAAAGACCTAACTATACCCCTGAGGATATAGAGATTAAGGAAGCTAGAGACTCGCTCCTATGAGACTTTTTATAACGCTTTAATAACGCTACTATCCAAAGGGTAGGCACTAGGTAATAATAGGGTGCTTAACTATTAAATACCTCCTTAGAATAAATTATACCCTCGCTTTAGGACTAAGTTAAGGAAGCCTAATAAATAGATCCCTTCTATATTAATAAGGAGTAGGAATAATAAGGGATAAGGTAGTCACTAGATACTACTAGCACCCTAAGATACTAAGAAGGCTTATATATATCTAATAACTACCTACTTTAGAACGAAGTCCTTAGAGCATTTTATAATAAACTATTTAGAGGTTACTAGGGGGTTACTAAGATACTAAAGAGGATTAGAAAGTTATTTTCTAGAACTTATAGAAGAGCAATATAAAGGAATATATTAAGATATATATAATATATTAGTATATAAAACCGAGATACTACCTCCCATATAGCAAACTTGCGCCCCTACTAGTACCTACCTAGCCCTTTTAATAAATATCAATTAACTTTATTACTAAACTACTGCTATTACTTATAATAGGAAATAAACCTTATGATAGTATTCTTATTATTATTAACTAATTTATAAAATACTCCCTATATATCCCTACTAGGGAGTTACTTATAGCTAATAAGTTAGCTATATTACTTACTAAATATATCTTCCTTATATTTAGGCTCCTAGAAGCTATTATGTCCAATTGAGGATCGCTATTTACTAGTAATTTCTAGTCTAAAGTATATTACTTGCTAGTTATTAAGAGGACGATTAGTACTACCTTTTACCCCTAGACTAATAGCTAAATAGAACGCTAAAATTAGAGCATTAAGCACTTTTTATAGGCTTTTTATAATATTAACTAGGATAACTAGGCAATATAGCTCGATTTAGCTTAATATATTTATAATAACTCCTATTATGAGGCTACTAAGATATTACCCGCTAAGCTGCTAATAGGATATTCTCCCTATCGACCTAATAATATTATATAAGGAACTGGATACCCAGACCGGAGAAGCCGGACACGCCTTAGCTAGCATAAGCTAAAAGGATAGAGAGGCCTATAGGTCTAGGGCATAGAACCCTTATAATAAAGACTTAGTAAATACTTACTAAAGGCTAGAAATAGAGGATCTTAGAAGAAGTAAATAAAAGTAATATAATAATATTAGTCTTACCTTTTAGGTGCTTCTATTATTAGTTTAACCTAACTATAGCTCTTAGCCCTTCGATACCTTTATAATTCTTTTGCTTCTATCCTGCTTTAGGAAGGTTAGTAATAATAATAGTATTACGCACCTGAGTAATACCTACTTATAAGATATTATAGTATTTTATATAATAAAATACTAGTATATACTATAATACATACCTATATACTATATAGAGATATATTACATAACACAGTATTATTAATACTGTATATACTGTGTATAGAAACCTCTAGAAAGCAGTAGAACCTCGTGGAAACTGCTAGGATTCTAGCCTCTAATAAGGTTAAACCTTATATATAATAAGGTTACTAGCTTGCGTAAGCTAGTA
>JAOQIF010001295.1:0-21588 GCA_026260285.1 Colletotrichum sansevieriae
ATATAGGTATAGCAAGTACTCCTTTTAGCGCTATATAGTCTATAAGTACTATGAATTTCTTAGGGAGTCCTTATAGGTATTATACCTAGTAATCTAAACTTTCTATAATAATAAGGAGTTCCTATTACCCTATAGCCTAGCGCCTCTCTATATCTAAGAGCTTCTTTAACTAGAAGGCTACTAGGTGCTAAACTATGCTATGCTTCTATAAGAGCATGCTAAATACTACCTAAGTAGATATATTAATCTTAACCATAGTTTCTAACGCTAGATTATAATATCTTAATATTAGAGCTTTAGCGAATACTCTCTAAAGTATCTTAAATATAGTCTATATCTCCCCTATCTAGGCAAAGGCTCCCGACTTTATACTATTCTAGCTTCCCTTAAGCGCGCTATTTATAGGGGCTGCGATATAGGAATATCTTATAATAAATTTATATAAAAGTTATAGAAACTAAGGAATACTTAGATATCTCTAAAAGACTTTAGTACTAGTTATTTAATAACTACTCGGACTCTATCCGGGTCTATTCTAATACTATCTTAGGTAATATAGAACCCTAGAAAATCTACTTCTATCTAGTAGAAGTCGCACTTCTTTAGTTTTATAAATAGCTTAGTAGCCCTTAGGTAGCATAGGATAGTATAGAGGTCCTTAGTATACTACTCCCTTATATCTAAGTAAATTAGAATATTATCTAGGTATACAATATAATAAGTATCTAAAAGGTTAGCAAGTATTTAGTAAATATATACCTAAAAAGTTACTAGGGTATTTATAAGCCTAAATAGCATTATGGTATACTTAAAATACCTATATCATATTCTAAATGCTATTTTCTACCTATCTGCTTTATTAATTATAATTTAGTAGTATACCTCGCTTAAGTTAATCTTAGAAATAAACTTTGCTCTAGCAAGTCTATCTAGAAGCTTGCTAATTAGTAGTAGAGGATAATAGTTCTTTATTATAATTTTATTTAATCCTCTATAATCTATATATAGTTATAAGCTTCTATCCTTCTTAGGCATAAATAGTACTAATACTCCCGCAGAGCTAGTTAAGCAGTATATATAGCCTGCTGCTTCTTTATCCTAAATATACTTAGCGAGCGTTTATAACTACTCTACTAATATAGGGTATATAGGTCTATACGGGGGTTCCTTGCTAGGTTTTAGTTTAATATAGTATACTACTCCTTTTAGCTTTAGAACTTTCTTTATATTCTCTTTATTAAAAATATTAATAAAGTCTTAAAGTTCCCTAGGAATCTTCTTCTCCTACTTATTATTTAGCGAATCTTTGCTTAAAGTCTCTATATCCTTCTTATTAGAGCTTATAGTACTTATTAGATATATAATATAAGCTTATTAGCTATTCTCTACGATCTCTTAAATAATTGCCTCTAGCTTAGCGAGCAAGAGGGGTTTATATAACTAGATATATATATAGGTATCTATATAGATACTTTCTTATCCTATTAAGTTATTAGATAGAAGGATATCTCCTGCTCCTTTAGAGCGAGGGCTTATAATAAAAGCCTAGTAAATCTTCTATAAGTAACCCCGACTATCTATAAGGAAGAATATAAGCTAGTAGACCTTGCCTATAGGTATAAGCCTTCCCTAGAAATCTATTAATTCAGGGGCTATAATACTAGTAGCCTCCTTTAGTTAGAGCCTCTTAATAAGATCTTCTTATATAACGTCTACTATTATATAGGTATCTATATTAACCTCTAATTTAACTTCGCTAGATACTTAGAGCGCTAATACCTATCCCTTAATAGTTTATCCTATTAGAACTAAGGTGATTTCTAGCGTAATACCACTTCGGGTTATATCTATACCTACTTATTTCCCGAGTCTTTAGTATTAGTTATACTAGGTATTATAATCGCGCTTATCCCGCCCCGTTTTAGGTTTAGGTTCTAGTTACTACTTATTAGCTATATATAGGTTTTAGTATAATTAGGGGAGATATAGCTATACTTCTTATAGTTATAGCATTAGGGTCCCTAGGAGTTAGAGGGCATACTACTAGTACTAGGTATTGCGCAGGCGTCTGCTAAGTAGTTATTCTAGGATAGGGTCTCTAGGTAGCAATCCCTTAGGTCTATTAACTTAGGGGGTTATAAGCTGCTCTTATAAAAGCAGTCTAGAGAGCCTGAGTATAGTTACTTATATAACTTAGAATAGCTGGTAGATATTCCTATATATCTCCCTTTTATAATCTCCTATAATCTCTCTCTATATATATAGGTTAATAATATATATATTAGTATAGTTAATATCCTACTTAAAGAGTTTATCCTTTAGGGTCCTAATAAGGCCCTAAAAAAGCATATGCCTTTATATTACCTATATTTAGCTCACTAAGTACTTAGTTAATAGACTCCTATTAAGCTTAATATATAATTAGTTTCTTATTATCCTTCTAATAGTATTATCTTAGGGTATTATAGTAGTTCTATTCTTAGATCTTAGGCATAATATGCTACCCTCTTATATAGATTCTAAAGTCTTTTTATTTAGGGTTAACCTAATTCCCTAATATATCTACGAGCATTTGCTAATAATTCTACTATTCTATTTATAGGGTATGCTCTATTATACTCAAAGCCTACTAGATATACTAGCTATTAGAGCAGCTAGAGCAGTACTTATAAGCCTCTTTAACTATAATAAGCTAATCTTCTCTTATTATACTAGTAGATTCGCTAGTAAGGCGCGATATATTATAATTTAGGGTTTTTTTATAACCCTTAGGCGATCGCTTAGCAGGAGCTTATTTACTTAATATAGTAGTAATTAGCTTATACTAGTTAGCTATTATAATTATAATCTATTATGTTAGCACTTAGCTAGTTGCTTTATCTAGCCCTCTAACTTAGGCTAGCTTATTAGCTATAGCTATAGATATCTAGCCCTATAGCCTATCTAGTCTATAGGGAGGGGTCTTATATTACCTATTTTCCTATATATACTAATTATCTAAGTAGCGAGCGCTTAGTATAAGTAGCCTATCCTCTTTAGGGCCCCTAGCCTCGCTAGAAGCATAGCTTCTTACCTCCCCTTATTAGCTTATATTATCCTCTAATTATTTACTAGGGTTATCTTCCCTATATAAGTTTATATAAGCTATTTCTCTCTATGCTTAGTAAATACTAGGTATAGGTTCTTTAGCCTAGTTAGTAAGTATTACTTAGGTATATAATATTATTATTATTACTAACTTTCTTAAAATAGGGTAGAAATAAGAGAATTATAAAGGTATTAGAGGCTAAAGGCTATAGTTAGATTAAACTAATAATAGAAGCACCTAAAAGGTAGGTCTAGTATTACTATACTACTTTTGCTTATTTCTTCTAAGATCCTTCTTTTTAGCTTTTAGTAAGTACTTACTAAGTCCTTGCTATAGAAGGTTCTATACCCTAGACCTATAGGCCTCTCTATCCTTTCAGCTTGCGCTAGCTGAGGTGTCCACGGCTTCTCTGGCCTGGGTATCCAGTCCCTTATAATATAAGTAAGTATATCAATTTATTAAAAAAACGTCTAATAAAGAGGTTTTTAAGTAGTTTTAATTAAGATACCTTTCTTAGTACTACCCATTAGTTATAAATATAATATAGTTATAGTTAAGTAGCTAGCTTGCTTATCTAGCTAGCTCGCTTATTAACCACGTTATATCTCCTTTAGTACTTTTAATAATAAGTCTCTAATAGGATACTAAGTAGTTATAAAAGGCTTTTTTAAATTTTACTTTCTATATAATATTCTAAATCTTCAAGAGCTACTTATTATAATTAGCCGATAAGTTAATAGTAATTAATTAATACCTTAGCGTAGAGGTAAGAGTAGCCTCTAGGAGTAAATATAAACCTAATTTAGCTAGTTTATACTACTTATACTAAGTAGTATTTACTTAAATCTTAATAAAAAGGTTACTAAGAACTTACTCTCTTTCTACTAGAGGGTTTATAGTTAGGCTATAGCTTATAACTAGATATTAAAGTCTTTATAAGTCTAATTCAAGTATATTATAAAGCCTTTTAAGTTATATTTTCTATTATTACTATCATCTTTATAGAAAGTAGAGATTATATAATAGAGAGTAATATCTAAATAAGAGTTAATAAGATATTATATCTCTATATTTATAGAGTAGAATACTCTATTAATAGTGATTTTATATTTTATTTATTATATTTAAGAAATTTATTCTCTTTATTTACTTAAGAACTTTAGCAGTCAGAGTAATAACTTCTAATGTATTATATTAAGAATTATTAGAATTTTATTAATAGTATTTATAGAGGTTTGTATAGCTATATATTAGTTATTTCCCTACGAAGTCTCTTATAGCTATTACTAGAGGGATTCTAATACTACTATTAAATTAGTTTATAATAGCTTATCTTAAGTTTTAGCTATATAATTATTAATTATCTTACTAACTAATAGACAGTAGTACTTAACTTATTATTACTCTTATTATGATTATAATAAGCTTAAATATATAAGATCTTAAACTTAAGTTTATTAATAAATAGTTATTATAATACTTTTATTTAAGCTAAAGAGAAAAGAGGAAGTTTTCCTCTTTAGTAGAGATTTCACTAGTCTATAGGGTACTACTAGGTAGGCCCTAAGTAGGCCTCTTAAGGTAGTAAACCTAAGTAGAAGCTTAAGTAGCCTTAACCTAGGTATAGCCTATAATAAAGTTATAATATATTCTAGGGAGTATCTCTTGTTTAATAGGCTCTTTATAGTACTAGAATGGAAGTAGTCTCTTAGAGAGATATTAATCAATATAGCTTATATTAATAATTCTTACTTAGAGAGAGTATTATTAATTATAAATTAATAGCATAGCTATAAAATATTAGCTAGCTAAATTAAATAAGAAGACAAATAGATAAGAAACTAGTAATGAAATCGGTATTCATAGTATAAGTAGTATATAAGACATTAAATTAATACTTTAGTAGCTTATAGTAGTTAAGTAGCTAATAATAGTATTATATATAATAATTAAATTATTTATTATTAAACTATATAGTATAGAGTAGAAAATAACCAATATACTAATATACATAACTATTTAAAATCTCTATATATAGATCCTCATAGGATTTGCACCTAAAACTAGCTAAAGTAGGTATTATCTAATTTAGCTAGATTTACCACTGCTTTTATGCGCATTTTCTTCCCCACTGCGCACACTAAGGGGTCGGTTTGACAGCGCGCTCTATTACGTCTCGTGACACTTTTCATTTCGACATTTTGGTCTGCCGCGCATCGTCCCTAGTATATCAGGGCAATTGCGACTTTGCTTTGCATTGGCATCTGCATGCCAGTCATTTATTACAGCTGTCTTTCTTGGACAGAACAACCAACTTCCACTGAACTGGGTCTTCAGCCTAAGGCAACATTCCGTACCTAACTGTATTGGTTTGGATGAATTATCAGTTTCTACTCGCACGACCCCTGCCACACTATCTTCGTCGCCGGACTTCGCACTCACCCCTCCTCACCCAAACATATCTCAACCAAGAACCGTCGGACAATACCAAGTATGGCGAGCCAGGACTCAAAGCCCACTGCTGTCAGTGGCCCTACACAGTGCGTCGGGCCATTGTACCGCTCAGAGAGTCAGAAGCCTTCGGCAACTGTTTCGACGAGGATCAACTTGGACAACGTTACTGTCCTTCCCCAGACTCCACAGCTCATTGCCCTCCTGACGTGAGTGTCTTCTCCGGCATTGGCTTGCCATTAACCTGCTCTTACATCTCACATTTTTTACTTAAACTTACGTGCGTATAACTGACCATCGCTGCAGCATCATCCGGGACAGAAATACTGAGCGCGGCGACTTCATCTTTTACTCTAACCGAATTATCCGACTTCTCGTGGAGGAGGGGTTGAACCACTTGCCCACCGTGGAGCATGATGTGACCACGCCTGTCGGCCGTACTTACTCCGGCCTTATGTTCCAGGGAAAGATCTGCGGTGTCTCCATCATGCGCGCCGGCGAGGCTATGGAACAGGGCCTGCGAGACTGCTGCCGCTCTGTGAGAATTGGCAAAATTTTGATCCAGCGAGATGAGGAGACAGCTCAGCCTAAGCTGTTCTACGACAAGCTACCAGAAGACATTGCCCAGCGTTGGGTTCTACTTCTAGATCCCATGTTTGCTACAGGTATGGAAATGGATGACGCTATGTCAGGACCTCTTCGCTCCCGGTCTCTAGGCTCGGCGAATTTTGGGAATGCTGACCTTTGTGCCCTCGTTACAGGTGGTTCTGCCATCATGGCTGTGCAAGTTCTGAAAGCTCGTGGCGTTCCAGAGGACCGGATACTGTTCCTCAACTTGATTGCGAGTCCTGAGGGTATCAAGAACTTCACGTCCAAGTTCCCCAAGCTCAGAGTTGTCACCGCGTTCGTGGATCAGGTCAGTATCGATTGTATCGGTTTCTAGGAGCGATAGAAGCTAACTGTGTGTGCTGCAGGGTTTGGACGAAAAGAAGTCAGTACGCTTCTCATGGCGCACCCATATTGTTGTTGCTAACAAACCGTCGCAGTTACATCATCCCCGGCCTCGGCGACTTTGGCGACCGTTTCTATACTGTCTAATGCCATACCATAGGCTCAGGGTCGTCCCGTGTGCCCAGAGGGTCTATCCTCCGGATACGCCAACCCGTTTGCCTTTTGGCGCTGCAGTTGGCGGTTACACCAGGGTCTCAGAGCCATGCTCCTGCTCCATTCGCGACCACCAACAGCCCCGCAACGCGACCAAATCGTCTAGTAATCATCCTCGCCGATACCCTCGCCCGCGTATCTTCTGTCATCGTCGTCGTCGTCGTTCACCGGTCGGCTCGGAGGTGGGCGTCGGGCGGTCTTGCTTCCCCCTGCGGGTGCTTCCTTGGCAACGGCATCTATCATATGCGTCAGATGTGATTTTTTACCGTCGAGGGCGGTGCACGTGTGCTCCGACGGACAAGCTCACCTGCAGCGTCTATCCATTCTCCGTATACGTCAACAGCGGCCGAAAGGTCTGGGTTTAGTCAGCAATAGCATGCAATGATAAGAAGTTAGGGTGCTCACAATTGATGCTGCACTGAAACATCTGGCCACACACTCTGCAATCCAACGAACCGACTCCCGCTTTCTTATCCAGTTTCACAACAACGGAGTCTTCATGGTTGCAGAAGAGACACGTGAACTTGGTGGGGAGGGGGTCTTTCTGGAAGGTAACTTATGGTCAGCATTTGGCATTCTGGAAATCCCGGCGGCGTGAATACATGCCTTCTTGGGACCCTGGGGCTTGGACGAACTCTTGCGCTTGCCCATGATGTTACGTGAACTGTTCTGTGACGATATGTACGTATTCGGGGATGCGCGATCGGTGCGTGGGTTATAGCAAGCGGACTCTAGGAAGGCGTCGACTATCGCAGGTGAACCGCAATCGCAAGCCGATCGATACGGGCTGCAGGCTGGGCGAAGGACGCAGGTGATAAACGCCGGTTAGCACGTGCCAAGACGATAGAGTGTTGCGACTGGTTCAAGGCAATGGTAGGATCTGAAAAAATTGCACGGCGCGAGGCGACGCGGATGGACGAAACAGGTCTCTTCCTGATATTTGCGGTGGGCGTGGGCTAGCTTACAGGGAAAAGGTCTTATCACGCGGCGAAAGGATCTGATAAGGTACAGGTGCACCGTAAGGTGGCTTATCGGAAAAGCGGGGTCGGTCACCTCAGTGGTAAGGAGGCACTTTACCTGGACCTGGGTTGTGGTACGGTACGCATTGATGTGAGCATCCTTTCTTTGACATCTCAACGTCTGTAAGTGAGTGGTCGACCACGCTATTGTCTGGCTGCTTCTTGTTTTTGCAAGTCGCCGGTAAAATAAAAGGAAATGGCTGGCCTCCACTGCCACGAGGCAACCATCCACTACCTTATTCAAGGTTCTTAGAATCCCTCCCATTGGCATGGTAAGGATGTTTTGAGAGGCGCCTGAGGTAAGGTAAGGTAGACTGAAGTAATATACATCGTCTAATATTAGGTAGGAACCCAGGCAATTTACACCTTAGGTGGCTTAGGTACCTTGGTCCACATTACTTGATGTGGGGTTGAGATCGCCCCAATGGCCCTCCAACCCCGCATCCAACGCCAATGCTGTTGCGCCGTGCAAGAGTAAGGACGAAAGAGAGCGGTGATATGCCAAGGCTCACCTCACGGTATGGTAATCACATTCTTGGGTTTATTCTAAAAGCATGATAGCGTGTCTGATCTCGACGTAAGGGCTAACCTAGGTTAGGGCTAGTAACGCATGCCTCAGCATCGATATAGGCATAAGCATCTTGGTTGCAAGACTTCCCTGCGAGACCGACTGTGGGGACAAGACAAGAAGGCATCCGACTAGAGTTTCCCGAGGCACCTCAATATTATTACGACCGCAAGCGGCGTAGTATTATAGTAGGTGGGCTGCGCGGGGTATAATACTAGGCTGCATATAGGTTAGAGGCTAAATAGATAGTATAAGGGCTTAATAGTATATAAAGGTATATAATAAGAACGTAGGGCGTAATATAATTAGATATAAAGATAGCTTTACTTGTATAACTATAATTAATATGCTTATTTAACTTTAATTTCTAACTTCTAAATAATATATAAGATCCTAATTGTTATATACTAGTATAATTAATATAACTTAATAAATTTAAATTACTTATTATAATAATTATTAAAATAGTAAAACTATCAATATATAATTCTTAAATATAATATTAAGTTCGGAGTTATACTATAGCCCCTTTATAAAAAGACTATAATAGATTTACCTAGTTTATAGGTATAATTTAGGAAATATTATATAAGTATTTTAACTTATACTCTCTACTAGTTAAGGAAAATAATATAAGAACCCTATATATTCCTACTTAGAAGTAAACCCTCTAAATATTATTATATGAAGTAAGATACGCGCTATACTAGGGCTAAATATATTAGAGCTAAATAGGCTACTAAGGCCCTTATAGTAATACCCTTACTGAACCTTCTAATAAGGTACAAGCTACTATATAAGATAACTCCTTAACCTGAAAGGTTAACTTTCTAATAAGATATTATAAAAGCTATTATATAAAATAACTCCTTAACCTAAAAGGTTAACTTTCTAGTAAGGTATTATAAATATTATTATATAAGAGATAACTCCTTAACTAAAGAGATCTTTCCTAAGAGGTTCTTATAGATAGAAGTATAAGAAGCTCTATTACTATAAGTAGGGCTTTATACCTCTCCCTCTTCTTAATTTATAAAGTCCTAGGCATACTTATAACTTATGATAAATCATATGATATCTTAAAGATATTAATACTAGACCCTATATATAAAAACGCTAAGCCTACGTGAGGTATACCTTTTAATATAAGGAATATAAAAGGGATTACTAGAGAGTTTAATTTTAATATAATTAATAAAACCCGCTCTTTTATTAACTACTTTATTATATATAGAGAGTATATTATTACTATAGCTCTCAAGAGGGATTCTATTAATACCCTTATAAGGGACCCTATAATGCGTAATAATATTATAGCTAAGTAAACTATTATAGCTAAGTAAGTAGACTTAGTAGTAAAAGCTAAGTAGGTTATTATATACCCTATAGAGTAGCCCTTCTTTAAGTAGGTCCTCTATACTATTAAGGTAGAGGTAGCCTAGGCTTATTAGGGCTTAAATATTAGTAAGTATAGCTTATACTAGATAGAGAGAGCATTATTAATAATAATATAGCTCGTAGATTTAGTAGTAATAGAGGCGGTATTAGTAGTATAGGCAGTATATAAGAGGATAAGTTAATAGTTTCATGGTCTATTAAATAATTAAAAACCACGTTATTATTAATATAAAGTTAAAGATCATGAGGCTATAGGTATATATAAGTGCGACTATAGTTAGGAGAGGTAGTTAGTAATTCTAATTATACAACTAAAGGCTATATATTATTAGGAGGCGCGGAGTTAGATGGTCTATTATACTTAAGTAGGTAAAATTACTATATAGTAGCTAGAGGCCTTAAATATAATATATATATATATATATATGTGTGTGTGTTATATAGATCTTGGGATATTTTTAAAAAGATTATAGAGTTACTTATAGTTATAATAAGTATACCGTAGAATATAAAAAATAATAAGGCTCTGAGATAAAGCTATTATAGATATTTAATATAAAATTATATAGCTATAGTTAGCTTAATAGGAAAAGCTAAAGAAAAAAAATCATTCAGGTTTAGTTATAAGAAGTATATAAAATAAGCTTAATACTACTTATAGTTAGTAAAATTAATAAAACTATCTTATCTCTAACAATGATAATATTATTAAGTACTTTAATAAGCCTAACCTACTTATATTCTAGGGTATAAGAGAAGCTAAACTAGTTAGATATTATAATAAGAAATACTCTACTAGTAAAAGAATACTTATTATTATATTTAAGCGGCCTCTAGATACTATATAGTGATTTTACTTACTTAAGTATAATAGACCTCCTAACTCTATATCTTTTAATAATATATAATATATAGAGCCTCCTTTGCTGGATTAGATAAAGCTATATCTTCGGCTTTATAGGTAGATAAGGCTACTGTTCTTTATTTAGAAGAAGAATAGGCTATAATATTATATAAACCCTAAGTAAATTTAAGTAAATATATATGCTAAAGTTGATTTTTAATTATTAAGATCTTGTGCCTAATCGGAATCTATAAATCCAATTATATTATTATTATTATTATTATTATTAACTTTAGCCTTAAATTCATTAAAAGCTTTAGTAATACCTTTAGCTATTTTATTTTATAATACTTTTTCCTATATAAAACAGGTATACTTACTAATAAATATTATAAACTACCTATAGTAATTATAGGTTTTAGGACTTATAGGTTTATAAAGATCTAAGGCTATATAATCTAGATAATCTAGATCCTTATTATATATAAATTTTTTATTCACCTTAGTAATAAACTTGCCCTTAAGGCAGGCTTCATAAGGTAGAAGATTCATTATATTTATAGCCTTATTTTTATCTATAAAATCTTTAGTATCTAATTTAGTACTATCTAAAAGGTCTTTAAGATATTTAAAGCTTATATAACCTAGATAGTTATGCTATAGCTTATATAGATCTGAATTATTATTATTAGTTATTAATTACATATAGAGTATATTATTATTCCTCTTATTTAAGGGGGCTTTATAACCCTAATTTAAGGGTACTTTAAAGAGATAGAGAGGTTATTAAGATTATAGCCCGTAGCTAGAATACGATCTTTGTATATATCGTATAGAATAGGTTTTGACTAAATAAAAGAGGCTATACCTATATTATTAAGACGACTTTAACTAAGTAAATTAATACCTAGGTTAGGTATATAATAAACATCTAATAGTATTATTTTATTATTATAAGGGAAAATATCTAAGTCTCCCCTTATATTAGAAGTAAGCTAATTCGCTTTTCCCCACCTTATAGAGGTATTACTTAGTTTTTTATTATATAAATGAGTGTGACTTTTAACTGTATAGATCGGAGTAATAGTATTAATATAAAATGTGATATTAATTTAGTTATAACGCCTTAATTCTAAATTCTTTTCCTTAGTCAAAATACTTTATTTAGTCAAAGTACCTAAGGTTATATTATTAGTTATTTTATTATTATAAGGATTACTATAGGATATATTTATGTTTTTAAATTTCTAATTTTCATTAGAATTATTAAGACCTATAAGATCCACGTTTAATTAATAGTTTGATCTATAGATATATAAAGGGTTATGAAAATATTATTTTTATCTTCTACTTCTTCTATTACCCTTAGGGTAGTTAGTTATATTAACTTCCTTAGTAGTAGAAGTCGAAGGTTTTTTATTTTTATTATTCTTATTATTAGATTTATTAGATTTTTTTCTACTATACTAGGGCTTTTTTAGGGTCTATAAAGGCATAGTTATCCTTAATATAGCTATTCTTTTTGTAGTTTTTATAATATAGACCCTTTTATTTTTTCTAAGATCTTTTAGTAACCTTATTTTTATTATTATTTTTAATAGTTAAGTTTACTACTTTACCCTTATATCTTAATTCGTCTAATAAGTTAGAGAATAGACTATTAAGAGTATAGATATCCTTATTAGCCCTAAGACCTTAAGTAATAGTAGTAATAAAACTATTATAATCTTTATGTAGGCTATTTAGTATATATACTATAACTACCTAGTCAGGTAATTTAAGCTTATTATATACTAGGTTATTTATAAATTCCTTTATTTTATTTATATACTCTTCTATAGAGTTAAAATTACTTAAAGTAGTATTAAATAACTTTTTATAAGTTAGGAACTCGTTCGTAAACCCTATAAGCTCGTATAGGTCTTTAAGATATTTCTAAGCCTCGTAGGCTATTATATTATCCTTTATAACCCTTAGAGGCCTATTATTACAAAATAGCTATATATAGCTAAGAGCTTATTATTTAGATCTATATTATGATTATCTATAGGCTTAAATAAGTCTATAGTTATATCTTGATTAATAAGTAAGGCCTTAATTTATACAAACCAAACTTTATTAAGTTTAGAATTACGCCGTAGCCCCTTTGCAAAAAGACTATAATAAATTTACCTAGTTCGCAAGCATAATTTGGAAATATTATATAGGTATTTTAACCTATACCCTCTACTAGTTAAGGAAAATAATATAGGAACCCTATAAGTTCCTACTTAGAAGCGAACCCTCTAAATATTACTATATAAAGTTAGACGCGCGCTATACTAGGGCTAATTATATTAGAGCTAAATAGGCTACTAAGGCTCTTGTAGTAACGCCCTCGCTAAACCTTCTAATAAGGTATTACAAAAGCTACTACGCGAGATAACTCCTTAACTTAAAAGGTTAACCTTCTAGTGAAGTAAAAGCTATATAAGATAACTCCTTAGCATAAAAGGTTAACTTTCTAGTAAGGTGCTATAAGTACTACTATATAAGAGATAACTCCTTAACTAAAGAGATCTTTCCTAAGAGGTTCTTATAGCTAGAAGTATAAGAAGCTCTGTAAGTAGGGCCTTATACCTCTCCCTCTTCTTTATTCTTATCCCTATAACCTATACTAAATCCTTACCTATATTAGTACTAGACCTTATATATAAATACGCTAAGCTTAAGCGAGGTACGCCCTTTAGTATAAATAATATATAAGGGATTACTAGAAAGTTCAATATTGATATAATAAATAAAACCCGCTCCTTTATTAACTACTCCGCTATATATAGAGAGTATATTATTAGCATAGCCCTTAAGAGGGCTTGCTTTAATACCCCTCTAAGGGACCCTATAATATATAATAATATTATAGCTAAGTAAGTAGACTTAGTAGTAGAAGCTAAGCGGGTTATTATATACCCTATAGAATAGCCCTTCTTCGAGTAGGTCCTCTATATTACTAAGGCAGAGGCGGCCTATTAGAGGAACGTTAGTAAGTATAGCTTATACTAACTACTTTAATATAGAGAGAGCGTTACTAATAATAGTATAGCTAGCGGATAAAGCGGTAATAGAGGTAGTATTAGCGGCGTAGGTAGTGCATAAGTAGTGCGCGAGAGGATAAGTCAATAGTTTTATAGTTTAAATAATTCAAAACCACGTTATTATTAATATAAAGTTAAAGATCGTGAAGCTATAGGTATATATAAGTGCAGCTATAGTTAGGAGAGGTAGTTAGTAAGATCACGTGACTAAAGGCTGTGTATTGTTAGGAGGCGCGGAGTTAGAAGGTCTATTGCACTTAAGTAGGTAAAATCACTATGTAGTGGCTAGAGGCTAACTAAACTTTATAGTTATTGAATCTAGATAGCTTAGGAAGCTATACTTTTAAGTTAGATATTATAATAACCTTTAGAGTATAATATATAAGCTCTAATATAATATAGATTATAATAATAAGATACGAGAGATATATATTATATAGCTTCGTAGTATTAACTATAGCTTTATTATATATTGTAGGTTATTTTATTCAAACCTAGAGGTTATAGGTTTAACTCGTTATACTCCTCCTCTTTTAGTCCTCTTTTAAAAGGCCATTTGTAATAGGCTCTTTAATAGTCAGGATACCTAATAGTATACAGCCTATATTAGGCCTCGATATAGTAGTATATATACAGGTAAACTAAGACCTATAAAGGCTTAGGGATAATTCGAATAAATAATTAACTAAAGCAAGGTTAAATAGCTTAGCTAATGTATCGTCTCGTTTCGAGGTAATATTAATAATAATATATTCGAATAGCTCGGGGTTCTAAATAGCTTCTTATAGGAGGTTTTAATCTTTTAATTAGTAAACTAAACTAGCTAGTATTTCTAATTCAATATAGGGCGTATAGAGGATGTATCTCTTAAAAGTATACCTTAAATAAGTAACCTTAAGGAAGAGAATAGGCTTAAGATATTTATTATAGTATTAAGGAGCCTAAATAGGTACGAGGTTCTTAAAAAGGTTTAAGCTAGGCATATAACATATAAGAATAAGTATATAGGTAGCAAAAGGGACTAAAAAGTAGCCTAAATAATAGATATTTATAAGCTAGTTTTATTTATAATAAAAGCTAATAAATTTAAGTATAAGGAGGCATTCTTAATAGAATTAATTATTTAAGAAATCCTTAATATTATTAATATTATTTCTAAGTTATAAATCCTACCTTTATAAAGTAAGGGGAAAGCTATTCTAAAATATAGCTACTAAATAGCTAAATACTATGCTTATTTAGTAGAATCGTGCTCGGATCACTATGTGGTCTATGCCCTATTTTTTATATATTCATTATGGGAATATTCATCTACCTATATAGTAGGTAGGAGACTCCTACTCGCCTAGTAGGCTAGATCCGGCTTCGGATCCGTAGCCCGGGTTAGAATAACTAGGACCCGGCGAGCAGTTATATAACCTATTATATAACCTACCTCGTCGGCTTCCTATATTATTCCTACCTCGCTAGCTACCTTCTAATATAACTTAATATTATTAATAACTTAGACTTTATACTACGCTTACCCTTGCTCTCTTTATATACTAGTATTATAAAACTAATACTAATTAGTAGTTAACTTTACTATTATATTATAACTATAAATTGATAAGGATTAATATACTAAAGAGATAATATTTATTACTTAATAATACCAAGCCTCCTCTTATATATAACTTTATTTTTAGTTACTAATAGTTTAGCCTCTACGTCTAACCTGCTATCTCTAAAGTTATTACTAATATTATAAGCGAAGTTTTAGATCTCCTATTATTAATAATAACCACAGTCTATCCTATTATAACCTTAATATTAATAATAAATAGTTTATAATCTTTTATTATACTAGCTAAGTTATTACTTTCCCCTTACTTTTACCCTCTTTAGCACCCCTTACTTTTACTCTCTTTTAATACCTTCCGCTACTCTTATAATTACTACAAACGCCACATCCTATACCTACTAACTACACTACCTTCTATTAGTATTACTACGATTTTTAGAGCCCTCTACTAACTTCCCCTCCTTCTACTTTATATTAGCTACCTATTTTTACTAATTTTAACTCCTATGAGTCATTTTAGCGAATTTAATATATTTAGCGTTATTTAGTACTTTCTAATATTAATACTAACCTTACTACTTCTCCCTCCTTTAACCCCCCCCCCCTTCTTAACGCTTAAATCTACTACTTTTAACCCTCTAATAATATTACTAAATAGTAATAACCTAGGATAATAATAATTTGCCCTAATTAATTATTATAAGAAACTAGTAATAAGCCCCTATTACTTACTAAAGTAAATTACTTTAATCTTAACTACCCGCCTTAACTATACTATTAATATAGTATCTATATTATTATAAATTTATCTATAGCTTTAAATTTTATAACTTCTAAATATAGTAAGCCCTAACTACCTATATAAGATAGTTTTAAAAGGATTATAGCTTTGACTTTAGTAGTAACTATTAATGTCGGAATAACTATCCTGCGCAGGTAATCGTACCAGAAAGATAGGGTTCTTCCGTAATACTGTAGTTATTCGTGATATCTATCTATCGTAGGTTTAGTGGTTACGATGGCTATATAGGCAGTCCTTGCATATAGGGTCCTGGCCCTCCTATTGGTTGAATCGGCGCAATAGGTGGGTCCGATCGGCCCGACGTAGCGCCAGTTAGGTTAGCGACGAACCGCTAACTAGGCTTCTAATACTAGCAGTCTTTTATTACTACTAGTACCTACCCTATAATAGCTTATATTTATCGAGATAACTACTAAATAGTACTACTTATAAAAGGGGCTTAAATAGCCTAATAACCGCAGTTTTCGCACGTCTTATTATTATCCCCCGATATGCTATATATCCCCGGTTTTACTACGCGCGGGGCCCTAGCTACGGGCTAGGATCCCGGCTACTATCGGATAACCCACCCCTCTATCCGTATCGTCGCCTTGTTATTATTAATAAGCTATTAGAGGGCTTTATTCGGCGTTAACTTCATAAGTCTATTAGCTAGGTTATTATTGCTATAGATCTAGCAGATCTCCGCGATCTCGTAGCATTCATATAACTACTATAGCGCTATTATATCGATTATAAGGCGCTTTTCTTTCGTTATACCTAGCTTAACGAGGCACTCGTATAGCGAATATAAGTCGGTATAAATAATAATCGATATTAATAGTAGGTCTAGTCGATCAGAGACCTTTTAGAGGGTTATTATAATCGCATAAGCTATATCGACGCTAGCAACTATGCTATAGATTTCTAAGGCTAGTATGCTATAGGTAATGCGTTTTAACTTCGTCGAGCTATAATAAATAACATTACTATTGATTTCGAACGTATTAATAGCCTTATTATTATTAGTCTTATTAGCTAGTATGATAATAAAACCTAGTTATAACGATAGGTTATTATTATTAGCAAAAGATCTATTAATAAAAACAAATAGTTTCGTAGTAGCGAGGTTAAGCGGGATAAAACTAAGGCCTCTATCGAGGGATTATAACTACTAGAGTATTTACTAGTTAAGGGTTCTAATGTTATTAACTATAGGGTTTTGCTATTATATAGCGACGGATAGGTTAAAATAGGCCTCGGGTTAGCAAATTGATATAATATACGCGCTACGGGCGCGTTATTTAATATATTGCTGCTTTCGGACGGCTTCGTTAGTAGAGGGGTCGATAGGGTGCAACTTAAGCCCTTAGTCCTTTTAGCGAAGGGTGAGGGTATTGCTATTATTAATTATTATAATCCTATTATTAAATACGAGGGGGTTATTAATAGCGAGGATCTGCTTAGGTTTAGCTAAAAAGCCGGCTTTAGTTAATTTAGCCTCCTTAAGGGCGGAAAAAGCGTCGTTTAACAGGCCTAATATATTATTAGTTTGCATACCTATAATAGCAAAAGATAGGTTATTTTTCGTTAATATAAGTAGGCAGGGGTCAAACGACGAAGTCTCTATCTCGAGCCTCTCTTTATAGTAGCAGCTATATATAGCCTACTAATAGGTACTAGCCTTAGCGATGCTATAGAGGGGTTTTATAACCTCTATAATAGTATTATTAGGGTATTTATACTATATATAGGTAGGGATTTTAGCGAGGATAGGGCGGGCGAGATAGGTAGCAGACTGGATGTAGGCTTAGGTAATATCGTAGATCTAAAGGGTTTTGCTATTAGCTAATAACAACGGGGCGATCGCAAGGATTAGCTATTAACTAGCTCTTTAGATTATAGGGGCCTGGGTTAAAATAGCCTCTTTATTATTATTAGCATAGCCCTGAATAACGAGTCTTAACTTCTCATAGGGCTAGGTTATCTTACCCTTAACCTTATTAATAATATAGGAGCGGAAAATCCAGATCCTATTATAGCAGGTAGGGTTATACCTAATAAAGTTAAATATGCCTCGTTTAATAAGGGATTCGATCTCTTATCGGGTCGACTGCTTAAAAGGCTCTCCAGGGGTTATAATTATGCTATTATTATATAACTTAATAGCGAGGTCGTAGTTAGATTGCTCTTTAGTAGATAGGAAGGCCTTATTAGCAGCAGTAATATCCGTTTTAGCGAGGAGTATAGTTAAGGTCGGACCCGGCGCTAGGTTATAGCAGGGCTAGCCTTAGCACTATAGTAGGATAGGAGCTACGTTATTAGTAATAACGATAGTATCGTAGACTTCCTCAGTTGCCCCGTTAGGGGTTGCAGTCCTATTATTATTACTATCGGGTTTTATTAGCAGGTCGGTCGACTAGTAGTAAGGTTTAATAATAGTTAATTAGAAGGATTTCAGCCTGTTAAGTAGTTAAACTACGTATTTATAGCTATTATTAGAGATAAGCTAGTAAGGGCCCTTCTAGCTATCTTTTTCACGCTATACTCTAACCTCTAACTAGAGAGGTAGGCTTAACGTGGGCTTAGTTATAGGGCCGTTTTAGGCTATAATAGCCTCGTTAATCTAACGACTAGTATAAAGTTAGCAGATCTTATTAGTAGCCTTCTATATAGCTTAGGCGCGTTATATAATTAATAGCGAGGGTACTAAATTATCCGTTAGGCGCGGGTAGGCTCTAAATACTAGCAGGGTTAGTACTAGGCTATTAGGCCTAGCGACGTTATTAATAGCTTTTATAGCTATTTAGAGGGCGATATCGGGGTTAGTAGAGGGATCTTCCGCCCGGATAATCTTATAGGCCTAGTATAATAGCTTATAGTATCGTTCGACCTTCCTAATGCTATTATAAGCCTTAACTAGGACCTCTTTTATAGAGATCGCTATTTTTCGCATAGATTAGCGAAATTCAGCAGATCAAAAGGAGGTATTAGTATTAGTAACTATCTAGTTATATAGGCCCTGGTATATATCGATCTAGCAGATTCAAAGGGTCTGCTATATAGTTTTAGCGGATATATCCTTTATAAAGCGTGCTATATTAAACGTAGTAGCTATATTAATAACATAGAGAGTAGGGCGGTTACTATCGAGATATATAATATTAATAACAATCTCGTAGTTGAAATTATAGTCGTTTTTTATTATAAACTTAAACCGATAGGGGCTGCTGCTATAGAGTTAGTAGTAGTAGCAAAACTTCGTTAACTTATTAATAACGTCGATATCAATAGGATAGCTAGTACGCTAGAGGACTTTATGGAGTCGTTAGATAGATAGGTAACTAAAACGACGGTAGATATAGCATAATTCAACGTTAGTAAGGTTGTAACTTACGATAGCCTCTTCCGGGTTAGTTATAAACTATAGGTAGCCCTATAGTTATATAACTAGGGTCGTGAGGTCGTTATAAATAAGTTAGTTAGCGATATTATCGAATTTCACGCTAAGTCGGTCTATATTATAAAGAGATAATAAGAAGGGGGTATTTATTAGCATCACGTAGAAGGTCACGTCGCTAAAAGGAGTTATAATAACCGTTATTCCGAGGGATTCGATAGGGTTAGCGCTGCTAAAGCAGATCGAGGCAGCCCTAGCTATAGAGGGGTTAAGTTAGCAGTTAACCCTCTTTTATAGGGCCAGGAACTGCGGGTAACCCCCGGTTAAATATCGGGCTACGCTAGAGTCGGGGATAATCCCTCTGAATATAGTTAATAAATAACGGTTAGTAACGTATATTGCAACGGGGTTATTATTATTATTAACTAATATGTTATGAGAGGGTTTAACGCGGTTAATCGCATAGAGGGTCGACTAGTCAGCTAAGCGGGTTATCACGTTACTGCTATTAACTGCAGTGGGTTAGTTAAAACAGGTAGTAGTGAGGAAGGCCTCGTTATTAGTATTATTAACCTCGTTACTATCGTTATTATTAATAGATAACGACTAGTAAAAGAGGGTAATAGGGTCGTTAATAACAGAGGGGTTAGCCGTAGTAGCCGCGAGGTCTTCAATACCCTCATACCACGCTAAGAACTAGTGATATTCAGCGGGGTTAGCGTTATTTTGGATATATTAGCTGCTCTTGAACTTGCTATAGGCCTTATAGCGATCGTTATTAGTATATTTCGTTAACTAATAGCCGGGTTTGCTATAAATATAGTACTTTTTAGCTCTTACTATATTATTAAGGCTATTGCTAGCTATATAGGGCCTAAAACGATTCTTTCGGCTATTACTATAGTAGGTGCAGTCGGTCCAATAGACCCTAGTCCTATCGTTATTTTTAGCGATATATTGCGCTATAGGCTGGGTTATTATTAAGATAGCTAAATATAACTAGCTAAGGACCCCTTCTATTGACTTAGCAGGGTTAAAGAGGCAAAGATAGCACTCTTTAACCCCTTAGCAGGCGTTAATAATATAGTCCTATAGGATGAGATTAGAGTAGTAGGCTAGTAGTAAAGCTCGTTAGACCTTAGTTATATAGTTAACGAGGATCTCTAAGTATTCTATCCTCGTTTTAGAGGGGTTATTATGGATAACCTAGGCTAATATAGCCTAGCGCTACTCTATTAAGTAGGCCTAGCGGGTATTATGGGATTTAAAGTAATTATAGAGTTTTTTAACTATAGCTAGGAGGCTTAATTAGGCGCTGCTAAGTCGGTTGAAATAGTAATTACAGGCTCGGCCTTTTAGTATAAGGGGGAGGGCGCTAGCTACTTGCGATTGCTGGATCCCGACCTTCTCGCATATATCCCGAAAGATAGTTAATTTTGCCTCTAAGATGTTATATTTAGCGCCGCTATACTTTATATTATTAGCATAAAGCTTAGCTAGATCTATTAACTGCTTTAGCGTAGCTAGGAGGCTATTATAGCCTATATCCTAGTTATTATTAACTATGCTATCTCTGCTAGTAAGCATGGTTTTTACTAGCGCCGTCATAGGAGGGGCCTATAGCTACGGGGTTCTTAGTTTAGCGCGGAAGTTATAGGCATTGCTAGCTTAGGCGAGGTTCTCATCGGGTCTCGTGAGATAGGGCAGGCGTATAAGCATAACTAATACTAATATCTCGCGAATAAATATTAGGTCGTTAGCAAGGTATTATAAGAAGTCGTCTATATAAGTATCTAACTAGGCTTAGCTCTAGTAATAGAACTTCGGTCTAGTTATAACCTTAATAAGCCTAATAGAGATTATTCTAGCTACTAGGTTAACCTATACTCTATAGCTAATAACGTAGTCTTTAAGAGCCTTCCTAAGCTTCTAGTTAGTCTTATTAAATAGTTTAGCAGTCTAGCTAATAAAGTTATATAAGAATTCGCACTAGAAGGCTTAGCTAGTATTCTTATTAATCTTATAGACCTTAAGTTAATAGCCTATCTATATATTTACCTATTTAATAGATATATCGGGAATATTATTACTTTCCTTATCGATCTCAAAGACCTTGCCCTATAGGTCGGGCTAGACGATGCCCTTAAGCTAGGTAGGGATAGGGATATCGCTAGAGATAGATCCTTAGATAGATCTATTATAGGTAGTAGGAGGAGGAGGGGGGTTGCTACCCGGCT
>JAOQIF010001296.1:0-21509 GCA_026260285.1 Colletotrichum sansevieriae
TAGAGCTGCTAGAAGAGCCCTAAAACGCTATTAAATAACTCCTTAGAGTCTATCGCTAGAAGGGCTTATCCTTTATATAGCTATAGATAGCACCTAGAGACTCTATATTCTATATAAGTTAGTACCTGCAATTCTCCGCCTTAGTTATAACGAAAAATACTACTTTAGCGCGGACTGCATAATAGTAGAAATATCGACTTTTTAGTTTTATAATAAGAAGTTGCTTATATAACGATATATCGCCTACTATAACTAATATAAAGAGAACCAAATCGACTGCTAAAGGCTACTAGGATAGCTATAACCTATCCCCATCGTAGATATCCCTTATAATACTATTACTATAGACTTCGTTACTAATATGCCTAAGGTGCTATCCTATAGAAGTCCCTACGCCCTACTAGGTTTCCTAGAGTTAGATATATTAGTAATAGTAATATATAAATTCTTAAAAAAGATAATCCTTCTTATAGGATATTCGACCTATAGAGCAAAAGAATAAGTAATAGTCCTACTCTACGTATTTTTCCTCTTAGACTAGGGAATTCCACGTTATATTATTAGTAACTAGGATCCTAAGTTTATCTCTATAGTATAGCATATAATATTTAATACCCTTAACATTAAGCTCCTCCTCTTAATAGCATACTACCCCTAGATAGATAAGCAGAGCAAAAGAATAAACTAGACTACTAAGATTATAATATAGTTCTATATATCTAAATCCCCTAATATCCTATAGACTAATATACTACCTACCCTATAGTATAATCTTAATAACTCCCTATTTACTATAATTAGATGATCGCTAAATGAGGTTATACTCGGATTCAAGCTATGAAGTATCCTTAATATAGTTATATAAATAAGCGCTCTAACTAAGAGCTTTACTATCCTCAGGGAGATATATTAGAAGGAGGTACTACTACTTATTAATATAGCGAACGCCTCGCATAAGGAGAGATATAATAACTACTATACTAATATAACTTTTAATAAAGGGGATGAAATCTAGATATAACTTAGCAAAGGATTCTACTTACTAGGATAATATAATAATAAATAGACCTCTAGATAGATAGGACCTTTCTAAATTAAGTATATTATTAGTCCTCTCGCCTATGAGGTAGATATTCCTAAGTACTAGCAAGTTCACCTAATCCTCTCTATAGCCTAGCTATATAAGCTAGCCTAGGGAGAAGACCTATTTAACTACGAGATTCTACTACTAAAGCCTATTAAGGTTAATAGTAGTAAGGAGTAGGAACTTAATTATATTATTAAACGAAGAGTCTTATAGAAGAGTTATAAACCTACTATTAAATACCTTATCTAATAGAAGGGCTTTATAGCATAAGATAATACCTAGGAATAAAGAGACTCCCTATTACCTAATATAAATAATATTATTAATAAGTATAATACTAAATTCCCCCTCAACTAGGATACTAAAAGAGCTATAAGAAGGCGTATACCTTATGCATAACTAAATAGTTTTCCTATCCTTTTAATAGGATAAATATATATACCTTAAATTAATATTAGGATTATAAATTTTCCCTTTATTACTACTATCTTTTGCTATTAACTACTCTTCCCTTGATCCCTCTATCTTATATTAAAATAAATAGGAAAGAGCAGAGGGTGCTAACTTTTATATACCTTCCTTACTAACCCCTATTATAAAAATTTTTTCCTTCTATACCTTCCTTTCTATTTATTATACCTACCTACTTTTATTTAGGTATACTTATACTTTTTATTTATTTATTTCTCTCCTATATGCTAATTATTACTCGATAGACCTCCTATAATAAGCAATAATATTATCCCAACCCGCTAAATATAGCCTTCTAAATGCTAGCCTAACTAATACTACTATAATAATAGCTTCTAAAGGTAAGGAAGTTATTAATAACTACGAGGTCCTATCCTCTCACCTATCTAATAATAGTAGCAGCTAAGATAAGGGTACTAACCCCTAGAATAACGAGGTGCTCAACCCTATCTCCCCGCGCTAAGGTAGTAATAACTAAGTTAGTAACTATAGTATTAACCTTAGCACTCTAGTTAAGACTAGTAAGTCTGCTACTAAGAAGAAGAAGTCCCATAAGGACCGCAAGAAGGGTAAATAAGCAGCTAAGAAGAACTTCTTTACTATAGATACTAAGACTTAATATAAGGAGGTTATTAATAAAAACGCTAATAATATTTAGAATAATAATACCTAAGCTACTAAGCTAGTCCGCGTTATCACTAGTACTACTACTAATGCTAAGGAGCCTACCCTAGCTAAAACCGCAGCTACTACCCCTTATAAGACTCCTAAGAAGGGCTACCCTAGCCCTATAGCCTAGCGCTAGCAGATTAATAAGGCAAAGGCTTATATTAATAACGCCTTTCTATATTACCCTAATGCTATCCTTATCGAGGAGATCGAGAAAATCCTTAATAGTATCGAGCCTTCTAAGAACATATCTTCTAACCTCTATATTAGATATATCTAGGATACCCTCAAGCGAGCATATAATATATATATTAATAATAACGCTTATAATAAGCTTCTCCCTAGTTATACCTAGGTCCTCGCTATATACTTTTATAACGCCTATAGTTATACTTATAGAATTATTACTAGTAACTTTATTATAATAAACTATATTAACCTCCTTTCTATCGCCCTGCTTATTAATATTAGTAATATTACTACTATAGACCTATTAGCCCATAAGGATACTAAAAACGCAAAGAACCTTGCTAATAAGGCGGAGGGTAATATTAATACTATTATTAATAGTATCTAATAGGAAATCCTTCCTCACCTCGATACTATAGAGACTAATATAGCTAACGTGGATACTATTAATATTAATACTATTAGTAAGTATCTCGCTAAACTTAAGAATAATAGCGCATCTAAGCAGGTAGTTACTAATAAAATTCGCATAGCTATTAACGCAATTAAGACCAAGGAGATCGCAAGCCTTCGCACTAAGATTACAAACCTCTATACTATAATTAAGGGTCTCTAGCATACTAGCAATAAGCAACTCGCGCTAAATAATACTAGTAATAATAGCGCTACTAAGCGCTAGTAGATATCTAAGTTTAATATACTCCTCTGCTAGTATAATAACTAATTAATAATACTATAGTAATTTCTAATAATTAGGATATAAAGAGGGAGAAAAGGGAATATTAAATATATATATCCTAGATCGATAGTAATAGCAATCAGGACGATTACTTTTTAAAAAGGGGGTATATATCACACGCCTTTTAGTAATATAGTTAGCTATTATATAGTATTCTATATAACTATAGTTAGGCTTAATACCTATCCTTTAAGTAGGAGACTTCTAGCAAATAAGCTTAGAAGGCTCGGCTATTATAGAATATATTATAATATACCTATAATTACCTATTGCACTATTTGTTATTATTCACGCTTATATTGCTCTTTTCCTTATTTTACTCGCAGTCTTAGCGACCCCTACTATAGCCCTAGGCTAGTAGGAAGACTGTGACATCTACTGCCTTAATACGAGGGTACTTATTTCAACGCGCTAGTAGCAGGGCTACTAAATTTTCCCCTAGAAATACTACCTCTAAGATAGCTATATTAGTAGTATTAATTTAGTTAGGATCCTACTATTATATTATATACTTATAGCCTCGAGTTAAAGTGATAGTTAATACCTATGCTACTATAGGATTAGCTATTCCTAATACTATTATAGCTTATGAGAGAGGTAAGCTACCTATATTAAGTAGTAGCAGGGCTAACTACCTTACTAGAGACCCTATTTCCTCCTCAAAAAATCTTAACTAATATACTAATTAACCTCTAGGACTAGGCTTAGTAATATTCTAGCTTATAGCAGTCTTAGAGGGCTATAAGTATCCTATTAATAACTCTATCCTAGGAAAGCTATAGTCCTTTACCTACTTATATCTAGGGTTAACTCAATATTATTATAACTATCTCTCCTCTAATATTAATATTATACCTATATAGTTATTATAGCTAACGCTAGATAAGCCCCTTAGTACCTTAACCTTATAATATAGAGTATTAGTATTATAGTACTTTATTAATAAGTTCTTAACTATAAAGGTATCTCTAGGGAACTCTCTCTATAAGATAGGTATAATAGAGGTAAGTATGCGGTTTAGTATATATATTTTATTACTATTACTAAGAAGGCCCTTATTCTTAGTATTAAGAATAAGCTAGAGTAACCTCTGCTATGCTATAAGCTTCTAGTAAAGCTTAGGTATTATTAGTTAATTTAGCAAGGGTAGGGGTAGTATTAGCAGGGGGCCCTAGTCCTCCTTAGAGTCACTTAATAATATAATAACCTCAATCTTATCTAGGATTACCTCCTCTATTTATATACTAAGTGGGGTCTTATTAAGATATTATATATTAGCTATTATCTTAAATATAAAGTAGACTATAAGATAGATAATTAATATAATAAATAATAGAGGTTTTTAATATTAAAAATAATATATTTAAGTAAGCTAAAGCTATTTTTAAATAATCTTAGCCTCATAGAAGTATTAAGGGGTTAATAAGATATTCACTATTTATATTATAGTAAAAATCTAGGCTAATAGTAACCTAGCGTGATATATATGCTATATATAGTGCTAGTAGAGTAGCCCTTAGCAGAGTCTCCAAAACATAAAAATCATACCGATCAGACCCTTAGCTGTGTTCAGTTCCGACTTGATTATGATGACTATTTTGTTTCTTAGAACCAATAAGGTACCTGCTGTCCCCCAATCGAATTTGTTGCTCTCCAGGTATCAGATCAGGAGACTCATCACTCAGATGACTGCGATTATTGGTACGTCGGCTCGATTTTTTTCAAACTCCATCTTTTTTGTGATTGTAACTCGCTTTTAAACGGCCGCTGTCTTCAGCACTTGCTTTCCTGTATTTGACCACCGACCTCTCACTATCGTATCTAGACTAATGGGTCGCCGTCGATGACTAGCATGGTCAGCGTTAAGTTCTGTCTCACATTCAAGATGCGAATGCATCGCATTCCGGTCTTGCTAGCGTCAGTCAAATGCGGAATCGCCCTCTTCGACCATTGTCCCCAGCCGCTGCTGCTATTGTCGCATTGAATCGTCATCCCATCGCTGGTTTTCGTGTCGCCTCTCGCCTGAAACGTGCTTCCTTGTCTAGAGCAGTTTGACTTCTTCGTTGCTATGCTATCTGACCGTTAGACATCCCCTGCATATGGAATTCATTGATGTCGAAGTTGGCGAGTTTTCCTCCCAACAAGTATGACCTTATCGATGGACGCTTAGTCACAATGAGCGGAATGTCCGCTCTGCTCCGCAGATAAGGCACCTCACCTCTGCAGTACGTACCCGTTGGCTCCATCGGCGAAGGTTGAAGGCCGCCTAGGTAGGTACCTCAGGTGCAGGGTCCACGACAGTACCCCACGGGCCACAGAAATTGGACGAGTGGCCTACCAGGCTGCACCCAATTCGCCATCACGAAAAAGTACAGGTCGCCAAACGAAAACCTTCGGCTGCTTTCCTTTTCCTTGCTTCTTGCTAGCAACAACCCAACCCCTCGCCTCCACCCGTCGTCCTCGTTGGCGCCTCTTCCGTCTTTCTTCATCATCACTCCCGCCCGAGCATTCGATGCTACTGAAATAAAAAGAGGACGACGACAAAGGCCCCCGTCTCGCTCTGTCCTCCCTCCTCTCCCCTCGCCCGCCGCCTGGTTTCCGTCCCGCGCCGCGCCGCGCCGCGCCGTGCTTTCGCTCACGATGGCGCCCCTCGTGGATAACAACCAGATAAAGCTGGCCGAGCTTTGGAAGCCCTTGCCCACGCATTTTCACGCTTACGTTTGGCCGTTTGCCATCGCATGGCCGGTCTTCTTGCGCTACTACCTCACCCCGGAACTGTACGAGAAGCACATCGCATCTGAGGAATGGACCTTTGTGTGGATCGGCACCATCGTCACCTTCCAGGCCCTTTTCTGGTTGAGCACTCACTGGAGCGTCAACGTCCAGGCTCTCTTCACCGCCACCCGTGCCAAGTCGATCGACGACGCGGAGCTGATCAAGATCATTCCCGTTGCCAACGCCGGTTCCTCCGAGATGTGCAAGTTGGTCCGCGACAAGGTAAGACAGACGCCCACCGCGAACACGCGCGACGACCCGAGTATATGCGCTGCAGGACTTGTGCTAACCCACAATCGCGCAGGTTGGCGGCAAGATCAATACTTCTTTCCTATTCCAGAAGCGCCGCTTCATCTACTACCCCGAGGAAAAGACCTTCCGCACCCTCACCTACGACATCGACCTCGAGCCGAAGCCCAAGATTGGTCGTTACCAGCAGTCGAGGGGCATTGCGACACAGGATGAGCTGAAGAGGATTGAGGAGCACTACGGCCCCAACGCCTTCGACATCCCGGTCCCCACCTTTACCGAGCTCTTCAAGGAGCACGCCGTGGCCCCCTTCTTCGTCTTCCAGATCTTCTGCGTCGGTCTGTGGATGTTGGACGAGTACTGGTACTACTCTTTGTTCACCCTGTTTATGCTCGTCGCCTTCGAGAGCACCGTCGTCTGGCAACGCCAGCGTACACTGAACGAGTTCCGTGGAATGAGCATTAAGCCCTACGACGTCTACGTCTACCGTCTCGGCAAGTGGAGCGAGATTCAGAGCGATAAGCTTCTCCCCGGCGATCTCGTTTCCGTTGGTCGTACGAAGGAGGACAGCGGCGTGGCCTGCGACATGTTGCTCGTCGAGGGCACCGCCATCGTCAACGAGGCTATGCTTTCTGGCGAGAGTACCCCTCTCCTGAAGGATTCCATCCAACTTCGCCCTGCGGATGCGTCCATCGAGCCGGAGGGTCTGGACAAGAACGCTTTCCTTTGGGGTGGAACCAAGATTCTTCAGGTCACCCATGGCAATCCTGATGAAGAGAAGCCCAAGCTTGCTTCTGGCGTTCCTCCACCTCCCGACAACGGCGCCATGGCTATTGTTCAGAAGACCGGTTTCGAGACATCTCAGGGCAGCCTGGTTCGCACCATGATCTACTCCACCGAGCGTGTTTCCGCCAACAACGTCGAGGCGCTGCTTTTCATCCTCTTCCTGCTCATCTTCGCGATCGCCGCCTCCTGGTATGTTTGGGACGAAGGTGTCAAGAAGGACCGCAAGCGTTCCAAGCTTCTGCTCGACTGTGTCTTGATCGTCACCAGCGTTGTTCCTCCCGAGTTGCCCATGGAGCTTAGTCTGGCTGTCAACACCAGTCTGGCGGCCCTCGCCAAGTTCGCCATTTTCTGTACCGAGCCGTTCCGAATCCCTTTTGCCGGCCGTATCGACGTGGCTTGCTTCGACAAGACCGGTACACTTACTGGCGAAGACCTAGTCGTTGAGGGCATTGCTGGCTTGGGACTCGGCCACAGTGGCACCGACACCCCTCGCGAGTCCGATGGCGCCCACTCTCACATGACCCCTGTCAACCAGATTGGCCTGGATACTACTCTGGTCCTCGCCACTGCCCATGCTCTTGTGAAGCTCGACGAAGGGGAGGTTGTCGGCGACCCGATGGAGAAGGCTACCTTGACCTCCTTGGGATGGACTCTAGGCCGCAATGATACCCTTGCCAGCAAACCCACCACTGCTGCCACCACAGGTGTCAGTGGTACTGTCCAGGTTAAGCGTCGCTTCCAGTTTTCCTCGGCTCTTAAGAGACAGAGCTCCGTTGCCACTGTCAACGGCGCAGACAAGCTCGGAAACCGGATCCGCGGTACATTCGTCGCTGTGAAGGGTGCTCCCGAGACTATCCAAAAGAGACTGGCTACCGTGCCCGCCGACTACGAGGAGACCTTCAAGTACTTTACTCGTCGCGGTTCGCGTGTTCTTGCGCTTGCCTACAAGCAGCTCACCGTCGACAACGAACTCGGAAACAGCAAGATCAACGACCTTAAGCGCGAGAACGTCGAGTCTGGACTGACGTTTGCCGGATTTTTGGTTTTGTCTTGCCCCCTCAAGGACGACGCAAAGCAGGCCGTGCAAATGCTCAACGAGAGCAGCCACCGCGTTGTGATGATCACAGGAGACAACCCTCTTACAGCTGTCTACGTCGCCAGAGATGTCGAGATTGTCGACCGCGACGTTCTGATTCTGGACGCCCCTGAGGATAACAAGGGCGGCGATAAGCTCGTCTGGCACAGTGTTGACGAGAAGATCAATATCCCTGTCGATCCTTCCAAGCCCATTGACAAGAAGATTCTCGAGTCCTATGACCTCTGTGTTACCGGCTACGCTCTCGCCAAATTCAAGGATCAAATCGGCTGGAACTCTATTCTCCGCCATACCTGGGTCTACGCACGTGTTTCACCCAAGCAGAAGGAGGATATCCTTGTTGGTCTTCGTGACATGGGATACTACACTCTGATGGCTGGTGACGGCACCAACGACGTCGGCGCCCTCAAGCAAGCTCACATTGGCATCGCTCTTCTAAATGGCACCCAGGAGGATCTCACCCGCATTGCTGAGCACTCTCGCAACACCAAGATGAAGGAGATCTATCAGAAGCAGGTTGACCTCATGAAGCGCTTCAATCAGCCCGCTCCCCCTGTTCCCGTCATGATCGCTCACTTGTACCCGCCTGGGCCTAGCAACCCTCACTTTTCCAAGGCAGTTGAACGGGAAGCGAAGAGAACGAACGTTTCTCCTGAAGAGTGGCTCAAGGCCAACGGCGTTTCCGCCATCGAGACTGTCACTTCACCGGCCACTCAGCAGCTTCTCGACAACAAGGATCCCAGGGCTGCCCGCCAGGCGCAAGCCCAGGCCAAGGCGGCCAGCTTTGCTGATAAGATGACCAGCCAGATGATGGAGAGCGAGATGGGCGGAGACGATGAGCCTCCCACCCTGAAGCTTGGTGACGCCTCCGTTGCTGCTCCCTTCACGAGCAAGCTTCGTAACGTGATTGCCGTTCCCAACATCATCCGCCAAGGCCGCTGCACGCTAGTTGCGACTATCCAAACGTACAAGATCCTCGCCCTCAACTGCCTCATCAGCGCCTACAGTCTCAGTGTTCTCTACCTCGAGGGCATCAAGTTTGGTGACGGCCAATACACCATCAGCGGTATCCTGATGAGTGTGTGCTTCCTGTCTATTTCCCGCGCCCGTGTCGTCGAAGGCCTGTCCAAGGAGCGTCCGCAGCCCAACATTTTCAACTTTTACATTATCGGTTCGATCTTGGGACAATTTGCCGTGCACGTCGCCACTCTGATCTACATTGCCCGCTTCTGTGACAAGCTTGAGCCGTAAGTTCTCTTCAATCACTGCGAAACCCCCATCCTACTCCTATGGCTCCTTTTTCCTTCCGCACGATATGCTCCCATCTCCCCTGTCTCCCATCTCTTCCTGTCAACTCTGGCGGGGTTACTCCCAAACGCCCTGGGAATTGCTCCCTGCCACCCAAAGAATACCATGAGATTGACTCCAGGAGGGTCTTCTGCTTTTGAAATTCTGTTTGCCTCAGACTTTTAAACCATCTAGCTAACATTTTAACAGCCGTTCCGGTGAAGTCGATCTCGAGGCCGAGTTCGCTCCTAGCCTGCTCAATAGCGCCGTCTATCTGCTCCAATTGATACAACAAATCAGCACCTTCGCCATCAACTACCAGGGCCGTCCCTTCCGCGAGTCTCTCCGGGAGAACAAGGGAATGTTTTACGGCATCGTCGGCGTTTCCGCCCTGGCCTTCTCCTGCTCGATGGAGTTCATTCCCGAAATCAACGAGCAGATGAAGCTCGTCCCCTTCACGGAGGAGTTCAAGACGACCATGACTGGCGTGATGGTCCTGGACTATGCCGGTTGCTGGGTCATTGAGGTCGTCCTCAAGCGCCTCTTCTCCGATTACCGCCCCCGCGATATTGCCTCGCGCCGACCCGAGCAGCTGGAGAGGGAGAGGATCCGCAAGGAGGCGGAGCAGAAGGAGAAGGACGAGGAGGAGGAGAAGAAGCGGTTGGAAAAGGTCGCCGAGTTTGAGCGCAAGGTGGAGGAGCGCCGCCAGCAGCTCGAGGCCTGGCGGCAGGGTCGCCGGTAAACACCGGCAGTAGATTTAGTGTTCATACCTACGTGTATAAAACAAGAGCTTAGACAAGATGGTGTATCATAGCAATGTTTGACGACTGTCGATTGCCGGGTTTTCGGGTATCACTATGCTCGTTGTCCGTCGTGTGGACTTCTTTGTCCGTGGTTTGCTGTCCCTGTTCATAGACACCGCTCATCTCTATTCCCCGCACACATCATGTAATATAGTCGTCCCCTGTGCTTATGGTAAGGATCTTATCGTCTCTTGTCAGCACAACCTCTCCGGCTTCTCTTGTCTCATCTACCCGTTTTCACACCGTCTCATCGTTTACTCATTTCGACTGCTATTCCAGGATAGATAGAACAGGGGCATGGTAGCAAATGTGCAATTACGGTGACGCCGGATTGCGTATCATCTGCAGGGACGATAATGAAGTTATAAGTCAAGCATGTTTCAAAGTTTATGGTACAGTACGCAGACCTAAAGTCGATGCCGCGGAGAATGAATGCACGACTTTTGCGCCTCCATCTCTACCCTTATCCCAGCCGTACACCCAACGCAATTAAGGAATTTTGTCAGATCCGGCCCAGAGTATATTTCAACCCTACTCAACCATGTATCCGTCTACTACAACAGAAAGTCCCCCTTTATATCTTATGTGTCAGAACAGTCATACAACACTTATTTGGGGGGGTTCTGGGCGACGAAAGAGACACCCTTGGCGATGTTCTTCTTGAGGTCGGCGAAGCAGGCCTCGAGGAGCTTCTCCTCAGCGGCGTCGACCTTGCCGAGGGGCAGGATCTTCTCGACACCGTTGGGGCCGAGTTCGACCTTGGAGGAGAAGAAGTCGATGCCCTGGTCCTTGTAGAGGGGAGAATCGACAAAGGTGGGCTCGACGACGCCCTTCTCACCCTGGGAGGCGCGGAGGAGGGACTCGGCCATGCGGGCACCGGCGAAAGCCATGGAGAGGGTGGCGGAGCCGGCGCCGTCCTTGGCCTTGACGACCTCATCACCGCCGAACTGGACGCGGTGGACGAGCTCGGCGTTGGAGCTCAGCTCGGGGTGGTTGCTCTGGGAGAAGAGGGGGACGATAGTGACACCAGAGTGGCCGCCGACGACGGTGATGTTCTCGTCCTTGGGGTCGGAGCCCTTGATCTCGGAGACGAAGCGGGAGGCGCGGACGACGTCGAGAGTGGTGACGCCGAAGAGGCGCTTGGGGTTGTAGACGCCGCGGGCCTTGAAAACCTCGGAGACGATGGGCACGGTGGAGTTGACCGGGTTGGAGATAACCAGGATGTTGGCGTCCGGGCACGACTCAGCGCAGGCCTTGGCGAGGTCGCGGACGATGGAGGCGTTGGTGTTGAAGAGGTCGTCACGGGTCATGCCGGGCTTGCGGGGGACGCCGGCGGGGATGAGGACGATCTCGGAGCCCTTGAGAGCGCTGGCGAGGCCGGTGGGGGTAGGGTCGAAGCCCTTGACGTTGCTCTTGGTGTTGACGTGGGAGATGTCGGCGGCGACACCTGATGGGAGTGTCAGTCAGTCAATGGGTTCGGGGTGAGGCTTGAGAGGGGACAAGGAACCGTACCAGGTCCTCCGCGGATGTCGTAGAGTGCGAGCTCAGTGACTCTGGGGTTGAGCTTCATGAGGAGGGAGAGGGGCTGGCCAATCCCGCCGGCCGCACCGAGGACGGTGACCTTGGAGAGCTGCGGGAATAGTTATGTCAGCCATTGGATGTCCTGTCGTGGAATTGACGTCGCTGGGTGGTGTTGATGAGTCGGCGGTGCTTCACGAAGCTTGGAGCTACCATGCCCCCCCGAGGTCGGCTTTTCGGAGTTCGAGGAAAGGCAAGCTGGGATGAAAGCTGCGGGCTCAATGAAAACAACGGACGGTACGTACGTTTCTCGCCGAAGCGGAGAACATGCGGCGCTGGACGAAAGACATGTTTGCGACTGGAAGGAGGGAGGGGGAGTTGTTGGGTAGATGGTACAATTGGACAGGTGGGTGGGAAGGAGAAGAAACGGAGAAGGGGTTTAAAAAATTATGAGGCGCGCGAAATAAGTCGGTACGGAAAACAAGCAGCAGGATGGAGCGACCAGTCAGTGTGGAAGATTCGCGGCATGCGAGGTGAGAAAAAAGATGGGACGGGGGCCGCCGGAGCACCCAACTCAGCCAGTTGCTGTGGAGGAACACTGATTCGATGCCGGCGAGTGGGTCCTAACACCTGGCTGGCCAACATCACGATTGCTGAGGTAAGGCACTCTGGCGCGCTGGAGCGGAGAGGTGCGTTTACCGCAGTAGGCCCGGTGCGGGTCTAGCGTCTCGGGATGCCGGAACACTCCGGGGAAACGCCGTAGAAGGAACATACCTTTTCCTCCCTTCGCCGACTTGAGAGTGGCTCGAATGCTGGGGCAAGATCTCTTGCTGTGTCCCTCCCGACCAGATTCCCGACTTGTCGCTGTTGCCGAAGTCCAAAAGAAGCGAATGAACCCTCGGATGGAGGGATGCGCGATGTCAGCATGTGCTTATCTGCTTCGATGCTCCCGGCCGTCGACTGCGAACGCATTTTGGCGTTCCCTCGACCCGAAGTGGTTCCTTCGGATAAGACTGTTATCTACACCATCTAACTCGATGTGTTGACGAGATTGACGCGGGCTGACCTCACGTCTTCATTTTATCCCGGGATGTCCCAGCATTCACGGGAGAGCATGTCACGCTCTTGACGAGAACCGGAATCCTTCATGTGGCCCCTTGGAGAACCTCAATTTCCAATCGCGGCTCGATATCACTAAGCGTTGTCGACTAAAGAAGGGAACAGCACAATGCCATGCATACAGTCTGCACTCTGACTGAGTCTCTCAGCTCGAGGCCCGAAGCTCCGCTACTAGCACCTTCTTCACGGCTTCAGGGCCAGTCTGTCGGCCCGCCCCTTGCAGCTCCGAATGGCACCTCGCGGCAACAGCACAACACTCCCGGTTCGACGACGCTGTACACAAAACGCAGCCGTTCGTGCCCCATTACAGGCTGTGCTGTGTTTAATTCGTACTTGAGGAACGGCGAGCCAACCGCTTGCGCACAACTGAAACGATGCCTGAGATTTGAATTCCCCCTTTTTATTGTGAAGGCTGGGCAGAGAGACCTTACTGGGATTGAAGTTCGAGACAGGCTGATGAGAATTTCGATATCAAAGAAGAATATTGCGTGTGCTTTGAGTCTCTATCAGCTTCGTCGCAAGTCTTGGTGGCTTCATGGCCGGAAGTCTCTTTTCTCCTGTGATCTGCAAATGTCGATATCGGACATATGCAAACTCAATTGAACCTCCTCCTTGACTGACTACCTCCATTTTCACCAAGTCGATACGCATCTTATCTCCGCAGTAAACATCTCGCCGTGTGACTCTTCGGCGGAGCAGCCACAGTACGTGGACAGCTGAGAGGTACCTTAGGTACCTCAACGGCGTCGCGGGGGAGCTGTGGCGCTAGCTCTACCTGCCTGAGCCCCGCCATTTTCATTCCGTCCACCTAAGGACCAATCTCATCATCACTTGCAGCCGCAGATTCCCTCCCAAAGAAACCACGACGACGTGCCGCGACGCAAATACATCGCCGACATGTCGATCGCACAGCTCTCCCGGCTGTTACCTCTTCCAGAAGAAGAACTGAAGCAGATGCTCGACTACGCATCCACACTGTCCAAGCCCGAAGCCGCAGCGCATTTCAACGATCTGCTGGGTGATTCGCCTCAGGCCGTCGAGTTCATCTCCTCTTTCAACTCGCGAAGACAAGACACAAAAAAGAGCTCCCCCCCTTCTACCACCAACAGCAACAACGAGACCGTCGAACCAGCGCCGAAACCAGCGCGGGGGCCGAAGAAGAAGAAGAAGCAACCAAACCTGCACACCCCAGTCGCGAGAAAGATTGAGGCTTTCCCGCCGCTTGCCGGGACAAGTTATACCAAGAAGGAACAAGACGATTATTATGTTGGCAAGAAATCCAGCCAACCGACAGAAGGCAGCAGTGCCTCGGCAAGCTTCAAGCAGCAACCAGTCAAGAGTGCGACACCTCCGCCGCAACAGCAGAGGACAGCAGGAGGCTACCTGATATCCGACGTCAAGGCGAAGCCAAAATCGAACCCGGTATCACGGTCATCCACACCAAAGCCTTCGACGAAGCCTACGACGACGAAGGTCTCGATAGCAGGCGGAACGCCCATGGCGGGAGCGTCGACGGCCTTGACGGACTTGGACGCTGCCATTCGTTCTTTGGAACTCACGACAAATCCATCTCTGAGCGAGGACCCGAAAGCCAGGAGATGCAACTGCGTTGCCACCAGACACCCCCTCCAGACGGCTGCGCCAAACTGCCTCTCGTGTGGCAAGGTTATCTGCGTCAAGGAGGGCCTCGGCCCATGCACTTACTGCGGTGCGCCTCTTTTATCTACGGAAGATGTACAGGGCATGATCAAGGAGCTCAAGGCGGAGCGAGGACGCGAGCGGATGGCTGCAGATCGCGAGGTCCATAGACGCCCCGAGGTCAGTAAGAAGCCAGCGCCCTTCAGCCAGAACAAGATGTCGGAGGCGGAAGCCAAGGCACGAGAGCACCGCGACAAGCTTTTAAACTTCCAAGCGCAGAACGCCCGCAGAACGACGGTCAGGGATGAAGCGGCGGACTTTGATGTCAGCGGAGCCATGGCGGGCGGCGGAGGTAACATCTGGTCGACGCCGGAAGAAAGGGCGAAGGAACTCAAGAGGCAGCAGAAGATTCTCCGCGAGATTGAGTGGAATGCCAAGCCTGACTACGAAAAACGGCGGCAGGTGGTCAGCATAGACGTGGTGGGTGGCAAGGTAGTCAGGAAGATGGCAGCCGTGGAGAGACCGACAACGCCTGATGAAGAGGACTTTGTGGTCCACGATGATGGGAATGAAAATGTAGTCGTCGGCCAGCAGCAGAGCGCAGGGGGTGGCGCTTTCAGCCACAACCCATTGCTCGGAGGGTTGATCAAACCTGTTTGGGACGTCAAGGGCAAAGGGAGCCAGCTTGAAGGTCGAAAAGACCGGAAGGTGCAGTGGAGGAGGGTGCAAGATGACTTTAACGACAACGAGGCGGTAATTTTAGATGGGGGTGCCCATGGCCATGCCATAACGGCCGATGAACCAGCTTGCGGGTGAGGATCTGAGGCTCAACTAGACAACATTATAGAAGTAATTGGGCAGCGAAGACGATGCGTGGACGGCACAGCTTGCTAGGTGAGACAAAGTCTGCGGTACAAGTCTGCGGTACAAGTCTGCGGTACAAGATGACACTCTCACATGTGGACCTGTCAAGAACATCCATGGGTAAAGGCCTCATTTAGACGGCGCATAGCAGTCTGCGTATGCTTCATTTAGACTTGACGAGATACAGGCGTTCAAGGCGTGTGGTGCATGTGCAGATGGAGCAGTACCAGTTTAAACGTTTTCAACATTCTTTCGTCCTTGCACCCGACAGATGCGTAGTGTTTGCTTGAGCAGCCACGAGGATTGGCGATGGCTTCACGCGAGTCACGTTTCGATGCTTGGCCCTAGCACCATCCAATGTCAGGGGGTCACTTGGTATTGGCCCAATCATGAGGGCATGACCAGGAAGAGCAGTTAGTTGAACGTTGGAAAAAGCAATCATGACGGCGATGAATTGGCGAGCAGCAGTGAGATAATGAGTTTGTTGGAGAGATGGAAGGAAAAACGAACGGGGCAGGACCGATACCGAGCTACAAGAATACGTACTGCCACCACTCACGTGACTTCGTGTCTTTGACCTGGCCGAGCGGGCAGCCGGGCGTGTCGCAAGCAAGGTGCTGTTGGGTAATTTTTCTTTTTTTTCCCTCGTTGTATTTTGGTAAGTCATGTATGTACTCACTTCTCTTACCGCAAAAAGCTGGCTTTTCCGCTCTGACATCAGCGCTGCCCGGATCAAATTATTTACTGTATTTTCTTTTTTCATTTCTTCTCTGGAAGAGTATTGTTGTGAGATCGGGTTCTTCGTATTATTTGTTCCTCAGCAAGCGAGGATCCTCCCAGCGAATGGTCAAGGTACTTTAGGTATCGTAGATGGGGCTCTTCTGCCATTCTCTTTCTTTAGGGGTCGCCTATCGCTGCAGTGGAGGTCCGGGGCGAGGAAACACGGGTCCAGTGCTGACACGACACTGAGTGGCCCTTGTTACAGTGGGGATCCCGCTGCCACGAGAGACTGACACAAAAAAAAACGCGACCCGGACCGCGTAAACCGCTGCGCCCAAGGACAGCTGGGCTACCTGGAACGTCGATTCCCCCGCGTCTCCGTCCACTGGATGCCCTGAGTGACCACCTCTGGATCTCCCGTTAGGTCCAGCGCGGCTTAGTGTCGTCCGCGTATAGCACCATTGTACCTCAGGGAAGGTTCCTTGCCTACTCCCTACCTAAGGTAGGTACCTCACCATCACAACCACAATCTACCGACACCATCCATCGCACACCCAAATCGTCGCAACCATTTCCGCCTACTCCTCCTCTTCCTTCTCTCCCCTACTGCTACATCCTCCTCGGCCTTCGCCTTCTGGCCTCACTGCCGCTCTCATCATTACCGTCGGGCGTTCTAACAAGCCGCCCACACGCCCATAGACTGATTCGCGCCCGTTGACTATTACTGCTATTGAACCGTCAACCTGGTCCATATTCAATCTGCCCGCCATGGACTCGGCTTCTGTCCCTCCTCGGCGCGGCCAACTATACGACTCTGATCGCGATCTCTTCAAAATCCACCCCAGAGCAGAAGTATCCCAGGCAAGGTTCCTACCAGATACTGCTATCCGCCATACCATGCCGGACACGACCAGGTCGCAGGCCACCAACATCAACACCGCCGCCGCCGACGCGCTCCCCAATGCTACCGCCGCACCAACCTCGGCCGACGCGACTGCGAACCACCACACCCAAACCCACCAAGGCTATTCTCAACACCAACATTCGCAACCCGTCCTACAATCTACGAAGACGGCTCCCACACAAAAAGCTCGGCCAACGGAGAGAGCGTCAATTGCACCACCCGCGCCTTCACAAGACCGCTCCTCTACCGCCCGACCAGCCCCCTCCATCCATTCGCAAGATTCCAACTTGTCCGCCGACTCCGACAACGTGTTTACCCCACCCGCGAGTGAAGGCGAAATGCCGGGCGTCAATACCAGCGGCCACAATTCGAGTCAAGAATCACAATTACTTCAGCTGTCGCATATTGCTGCCGCCCAGGACAAGTTGGCCGAGGGCGATGCCGCTATACCATCGCGGAAGCGCATGGCCGATGGCGTTGTCAAGGACGACGACACCTCCCCCGTTCGCATAGGTCATTCCCGGAACACGAGTACCGTGAGCATGGCTTCTACGGCAGCCAGCAGTGTCGGCGATGTAAGCCATGCCTTGAATCACATGTTGCGTGGGTTTGTTTTACTTACAAATCACAGTGGTCGAGTGATCTGAAGACGCGTCTCTCGTATGCGATGCTTAAGGTGAACCAGGGCTGGCAGTCGCACTCGATAGATGAGGTCGAGTCCATGGCCTCCCAAGCCGCGTCGCCCACCTCGAGCCATTCCACCTTACACGGCCGTCAGGAAACGTCTGCCAGTCCTCGGGCCAACATTGCTCGCTACCAGCCTGCCAGCGCCGCAACCACTGGTAGTTCCGGCCCAAGTCCTGCAACATATGAATCCTTTTGGAAAGACTCTCCAACATGCACCCAAACATCTCTCTCCCCGTCAGGTCCTGCTCAGCATGCCCCCACACTTGCCCCCCCGGCCCCGATTCAACCGTCAAGACCAGGCGGTTCCCGCAACCCTCGTCGCAACTCAAACCCGCGCTACACGCCAACCCTTCTCTCACACTCGCACAGTGCCTCGCCTCACACGCCTGGACAACAACCCGCCGGCGGCACGCCGAACCAGAGGTTAGGCAGGACATCCCTCATCGACCCTATCCTTTTCTCTCCCCATCAGAACGTCAGGGAGCAGGACGCTATCGAATCTCTAATCTTCATGAGCAGCCCCGGAAACTCGGCTAACATGAAGCACAATTACTCTCAATCTGTGGCAGCAAGCCTGCCTGGTCGTCACGCACTGCCGAATTCACAACCACGCAAGAGCTTGCCTTCACAACGGCCAGTACAGCAAAAACGGGTGGGTTTCGAGAAAAGCCCTGGTGGTGTGACAGTCGTCAGCGACATGGATGTCGATATGGACTCTCCTCAATCGCGAGGAACCATGAGGAGGCGAATTCACGGTAGCGCCAGCTTCTCAGCCGGTAGCACCCTCCGGCCGCAGCTGTCACTTCCTGCGGCCTTAGGTAGTTCTTCAAGGCCTCGGCCGCGCTTGGCGGACGCCGACATTGAGCGTATGATCGATCAGGTTGCCCAAGCCGGCGACAGTTCAGATGATGACGACGGCGAAATCCAGATCCCAGGGAGGAACAGACCAGAAGGCTCTGTTGGTGTTTGATTGTACATGTTCCTATTTGTTTCTTGGTCTGGGACGGCCTTCATTGTTCCAATTGCATAGGACCGCAGTCTGGCTATCTGATGATGCTATTTGTCTCAGGGCCAGCCAAGCGGATGATGATAATGACTTTCTATTTGGACACATATAGTATATAGCTGCATACTGGGCGTAGTTCACAAGCAGGATGTTCTGATAGTCGATTCGGTTTCTCTTGAAACTTGCAAGATTCACTCTGGAATTGGGCTCTCCGAAGCATGGCATAAAACGCGCTATATTGGCGTGGAGGTTGAGTTGCTTAGGATCAAGTCGCATCGCACGGGCTCAGGCCGCATTCACATGGTGGGAGCGTAGCAATCAAGTTAATGAATTTCAAATGTGGTAATTTTTTGTTTATTCAATCCCGGGGATAGGCTTACATGCGTCGCGAGACGCCAGGCTGGTCTAAAACAATCTCTGGGAAGCTACTGATGTAAGTCTCATGTCACGTAGCATTGAGGGTACGCGAGTGTATACGAAAGCCCAAAGCCCGTCACTATCATACAGTCCATCGTAAACACATAATCCCAAATGCCCAAGTCGTTGAATCATGCCGGAAGTGGTTACCAATGAGGACCACCGTGGTGACCATGGTGTCCGTGATGTCCGTGGTGCTTGCCGCCGCCCATCAGGGACCCAACAAGTCCGCTGAAGCCAACGGAAGAACCGTGGTGACCGCCGTGATGCGGTGGACCGTAGTGTTGAGGAGGAGGAAGTGGTGGTGGGGGCGGCCCGTGATGGTAGTGGTTATGGCTGTGGTAGGGAGGCGGCGGGCCGCCATGGTGATGGGAGTGGTGACCGTGGTGACTGCTGCTATGATGATGGCTTCCCGACAGACGATGCTCGATCTTGTTGGCAACCACGGATCCACCCAGAGCACCCGCGACGGCGCCCAGCTTCCCGCCCAAAAGCTTCTTACCCACATACCCGCCCACGGCGCCGCCTCCAATGGTGGAGAGGAGACCCCTTTCGCCGTCCTTGCCTGTCCCCAGCTCGGCGTCGGAACCCGGTGGCCCCGTGCTTCGGGAGCGGTTATGGCCGTAGTAGTCGTTGCCGAATTGAGATCGGTTGGCCATGGCGGAGCGGGGCCGTTCGCCTATGGGGCGGTGAAGTTCGGGGTAGTAGCCGGCCGAGTCGACGCGCGGGGCCGCGAGGTGTTGGGTTGAGGAGCGTTTGGAGGAGCCTGGGGTGTGGCTGTTGTGGTGGGAGCCACCGTAATATTCTTGAGCTGACATATGTATTTGAAGTTGTTGAGTTGTGTTGTGAATGTGGATGTGGTGTTTGATGAGTTTAAGATGGTTTATGAAGACGCTTGTTAGGTATCTTGGTAATGCTTGATATGGGAAGGAAAGGGCACGCCTGCGATGCGAGGCGAGGGCTCACGATCACCTTAAGTATTTGCGTTTCCAAATATTCAAGCAAGCACGGATGGTGCGGACATCCCGGATCCCAGGCGTTGCTGGGGCGGAGGCCAGGTGCAGTGCGTACTCAGCATGGAGTATTAGACATGGAACATTGCAGCTTGAATCAACGTTCATCCCTTCACTCGGAACGGCACCCATCTCCCCACTGCCACTAGTACAAGTGCTTCTACGCGCTACGTTAGCCACAGGTGGTGACATATCTCCTCGGGAACACCTGGAAGTAATGGGCTTGCGGTGCATAAAACGACGTTCTCTGATAGTGATCACGATACCGAGTCGCTGGGTCCAGCAGTCACGCGCGAGCCCCCGCCCGTTTCTTGCTCTGATTGTTGGTCGCACGTCATCGTTACACAGATTTTTGCTCCCCAAACTGGCAATTCGAGGTACGTGCAGGTGACATGACCACTCGACCGGGTCCCGAGGCCGTCTCCCCTTAAGGCAGAGACAATAGGCGTCCAAGAGACGAGAGCAGGAGGCGGGAGGCGGTCCCAGTGGCTTGCCGATGACAGCCTTGAGCTAATAAGGCAGTCCCGGAGTGACGAATGGTTGGGCGAAGTCGGCGGGGGAATTGCGAGACGCGAACGGGGGTTCGGGAGTTGCTGAGGCTTGAAACTGTTCGGGGGAGGCGGTGCACTGAGCCCCACACACGTGACTTTCCGGTCTTCGGCGTTAGTGCAAATCGGCGAGACTGGCCAATAATTCCACCGGAATGCCACCCGCTTGCGTATCGCCTTTTCTTTTTCTTTTTTCCCCAGTGCCATTTGCTTCTAATCATCGTGATTGCTCCTCTTCCTCGCCACCGTCACTCAACTACCTTCACGACCATTGTAACGATGAAGACGAAGGTGACGAAGCTACGTAAAGCCACACAAATCCGCACACACTCGTCATGATTGAGGCTCAGCGTCGAGAAAAGCTTCAAGCCACCCATCATTCAGCATTGCCCTGCTCCCGTCATCACTGTCAGCTGGGATCTACAGAACTCACTTCAACTAACCTTTTCATCCCACTTCATGGCCTTCACGGCCTCAGCTCAGACAATCCCATTCGGAACGATTTCCTTAGCAGCACCGGTCTCGCAAATCTCATCATGTTCAGACCGCAAAACCACCCCCTCCAGTCTGAGCCCAATTCTCACCTACCCGTGCCTGGCCCGGCCCTGCGCTTCCCCACGGCTCAACCCGCCAAGACGGCACGGCAATTACTCCTCGAAAAAAGCAGGGAATTTTGGTCGCGGTGCGGGGATCTCGCCATAAGCTCACATCGGAGCTACTCCCCACATTCCCGAACGACAAGCTCCAGCATTCGAATTCACGGCCTTCATGCCTAGAAGTAACGACAACCTCTCCCGCCAAGCTGTCAAGCTGGCAAACGGCCCGACACGGTAAGCTCCAGTGAAGGAAGTGCTCATCATGCATCATTCTATTCATGTCGATACGGAGATTTGCAACATCGCAATCTCTCTTTTACATGCGCGG
>JAOQIF010001297.1:0-21493 GCA_026260285.1 Colletotrichum sansevieriae
CTTTGCTTCTAAGCCTTAGCTATCTATACTCTTTAAGAGTCTACTAAGTCTCTTCTCGCTAGTATCTTTAAGAGTATATACCCCGATTTATTACTTATATATTAAACTAATAAATCTAGTAATTAACCTTGCTATAATTCACGCTAAGTATATTATTATTATACCTAAAGACCTCTACTTAGTCCAGGTAATCCTAAAAGCAAGTAGGAACTATAGTAGTAATTAGTTCTAGATATAGATATCTATAGAATTAAAGAATTAAGTTAATTACTATTAAAGATACCTATAATAAGTTATATAAAACCTCTTACCTATAGGTACCTATATTAGCTATAACCTAAACCTATATAACCTATAGGTATCTATATTAGCTATGACCTAAACCTATATAACCTATAGGTACCTATGGGTAACTTCTAATATTTTGGGTAGTACCCGTTACTACCTAACCCATACCGCGGGTACCCATGGGACCCACGGGCTGGGTAATTTGCATCTCTAGTGGTCAGTTACGTATTAGACACATATTGAACGTACCACTGCAGAATTGCGCGTATGCCGCGTAATTTTCGGGTGTAATTCTGGTCGTAAGACATGTTTTGATAATCTCGTCGGGTAATTTGGATGCGACGGCTTCAGGATTGACCAAAAAGCCACCGACGTACGTAACCAGCGCGTTGAAAAGCGCGTCTGAGAAGCCAAGAATCATGTTTTCGGTAAAGGTGGCAGAGCAGAGTACTATACTAGTACTGCTCATGGTTCGGAGCCTACGCTGGCGATTTAGAGATTGTTGATCGAGGGCACAACCTCGCTCAAAGACGAAGCGCAAGAAGCTTTTTCTTGATTTCGAGGGGCGGGGTGCCGTCAGTACTAGAAAGAAGTCACGCGCCAGAATCGCTTTGTTAAGGAACTCGTTTCCTAAAAGAAGGGCTTGGTCGCACCATTCTGGTTGCTGGAGCACGTCCACTTGAGTCCCATTCAAACTGAGGGCGACAGAGAGAGCCATGCTGAGGAGTGCAGGTTTAGTGTTACGACTATCTAATCCAGAATTGCGCCAGAATGGCTGTACTATGTAAAAGACCGCTTACATAAGGCGCGGGCGTCAGAGTTGGCCCGAATCCGGTGCCACACAATCAGAATCATGATTGAAGTCACGTGATATTGGTACCCGGAAGTAATCAACAATATCGGACTAAAGAAGATCCGACAAAAGTAAGATTGGTTAGCAGTAACCGTCCCTCAAATCTGCTGCCTAGAAAAGAAAACATCAACAACAGCGAGAACGAAATTTTTGAAATCGGAGCAAAACAGCGCCACAACACACTCTAACAGGTCAATTAGATAGCCTCGTGCTCGTCGTTAAAGCCCAAAACGACGCTAGCATTATAGCAACTCCATGGCCCCAGGAGCAACTATGGCCAACGCACTATCGAGAGCACGCCACCGAACTTAGCAGACACCTCCAGACAGCAGTCAAGTCTATGTATCGATAATGCAAACGGAAACCCTCTCGACACGAAAGCCGTGAGAGCTACGCTCATTGCAACCCTCTCCCTCATCGTTAAGCCCGAGCTCGGACACCTCCAGCAGGCCATCGACAGCCTCCGTGCGGAGACGAAAATAGCGAACGAGAATACTACCCGGGATACGAGAAGGATCTAGATTGCTATCTAGCAGAACATAGTTGAACTAAAAGAGAACACCAATACTATAAAGGCGGCTAATGCAGCTGCTAAGGAGGCCTGGAAAGCCAGTGAGCTAGCGGGAAAGGTTGCGAGGGATATCAAAACATTGGGCCCTACAAGCCAGGGAAGCACCGGACAGTCGTATGCTAGCGTAGCCGCTAGAGGCGGACTCGCAGGAAGCATGCACAATCCCCAGAACCAGAGAGTGCCCCAAACTCAAACTCTGCGCGAGATTATTGTAAACATTAGAGACGCTATTACCATTGCTAGTATCAGAGCTATGAACCCTCGTATTCTCAAGGCGCACGTAGACCGCGCCATCAAACAAAGCAGCAACGAACACATCCGCAAGCTTAAGACGGTGTCCGCTAATCAACTCAAGAGCGGCGACCTAAGTATTAAAACAGCTATAACCAAAGATATAGAGGCCTTGCGATAGTTCGCTGAAAACTGGTAAGACCGCATTGGCAACGGAGCCGCGGTGCGGATCCCAATATACGGAGTGCTAGCACATGGCATAAGGACTAGCTCAATGAACATGGAACACTTCACAGAAATCAGAGATGACCCCCTGCAAGACAACAGGGCCTTCATCCCCACAACGGATATTAAATACGTAGGCTGGCTGACCCGTTCAGCCAGCAAAAAGACCGCGTCGTCAGGGGTAGTAGAATTCTCAAAAGCAGAGGACGCCAACAAGTTTATCGACGACGGACTCATCTGGCAAGGCCAGGTGTTCCAATGCGAACGATACGACAGACAGTGCCGTCTGAGGCAATGCTTTAAGTGCCACGCATACGGCCACATAGGAACCCAGTGCAAGGCAACGACAACATGCGGCTACTACGCGCAAGAGCATGCGACCCGAGATTGCCCTTCGAAAAATGGCACAACAACTTCCAGGAAATGCGCCGCATGCCGCGGCGAACACGAGGCATGGCACGGCCGATGCCCCACCAGGATGCGCGAAAAGGCCAAGATTAAGACGGCCTACGGCCAACGGCTAAGATATCACCCGGAGCAAACCGCTCCACAATCGGCAACAGGACCGGAGACCCGGACCCGGCCGAACCCGAGGACCTCGCGGCCTACACTGGAACCAGGCCAATCCCAGGAGAATCAACCAAGCCGCAGCAGGTCCCCAACGAAGAAAATCCAGAAGAGACTCAATCCTACAGCCACCCAAGAACCAGAAGAAACAATCACAGTAGCCGATGAAAATACACGCCCGAAGCGGACCATCATCCGCTCACGAAGAGCGTTGGGAGCGCTAGATCCGAATACACTGACGAACGATAACACGGCGATGGAGATCGTCGACGATGATAGCGAATGAACGCACAACAGACGCTCACAATACTACAGTACAACGTAAGAAAATCAAAGGATACAGTCATGGCGACACTTCTCCGCGACCCGAGTATCGACAAATACGACGTTATTGCCATCCAGGAACCGTGGAGAAACCCCTTTGGCGCAACAACGCATCATCCTGCAAAAGACCACTTCCACCTCTGCTACGCGGCCAGTGAGGAAAGAGGCCCAGCTAGAGTCTGCTTCTTCGTCAACAAAAAGCTTGATCACTCGCGATGGCACTTCAGGGAAAGCAGAAGAGATCTCTGCACTCTCGTTATCGCAACAAGAGACGATGCTGGAACAAGCATAGCGCTACATAACGTGTATAACCCGTCACGCCAGGAGGAGAATCGAATGACAAAACAACAAAGCAGTGGTCCATCGATCGGCCTTTTTAGCGGCCCCGATTCCGAGTTATATGGGTCCATCCGGCGCTGGAGATGCGGAGGAATAACCGCTTCGGATCTACAAATTACATGCTGACTGCCTACGCCCGAACCTCGTCCTAGTGACGGAGCTAATGAACAACAGAACGGGCCGGCCTAACCAGACCATCCAGGGAGCCTATGTGTCATTCCCAGAGGCTCATCCAAAAGCAAGAATGACTGGCCTATGGATTGACAGGAAGGCCAAAATCCGCCATTCATTTACGCTTAACTTTGGGTTGATTCGTTGACAGCGCCCCCAGGGACAGGATTGCTGACAAGAGAGGTGGCCCAAAAGCTCCCCAGCTTCATCCTCACGACAGATACTTCTTATGTTGTCAAAATACCACTTCTAACTCGAAATAGATTTTGGTCGTGATTTTGTCAAGTCTACGAATTGTCGATTGTTAAGGGAGTAGGCCATGCCGCTCCTTGGCCTCTGAAGATGTAAGAATGTTTTAGGTGGCCGGCTATAGATGATACTCTACGGTTGACGGACTTCGCAGCGTTGTTGCTCACTTCACTGCCTCGGCCTGATCCATAACGACATTGCACCCCCCAACATATTCATCGCTGAAGATGGTATTCTAGTCCTTGATGACTTCGACAGCTCCTGGCGTATCGGGAAAACGTTGAGGGATGAGTCTATGATAACTAAAAGAATGAGTGGATGATCTGGTAGGAATTGGTAATATGTGGGCTACTTTTCTCTGATCATTGTGTTCTGAGGCATGGAAGAAAAAGGTGACAGGAGATGATGCTCTAAAAGAGTCATCCCTTCGTCTTGATCAAGCTACTCACAATCTCGAAGGGGGGCAGCGGCAGAAAACCGAGGGCAACGCTAAAGAGAGTAGAATACCTAACAAGGGGGAAACCGCGCCCTAATTCTATAATACCTAGTCTAGGCCCTTATATTTAGCGTCCCGGCTTTGTTTGTCTTGCGACGATACCCGGCTACTTCTGCACTGTTTAACCGTCTTACCCATTAGCCTTCCTCCCTGGTGGATGGATGCGAGAAGATATCCCAGACTAGTTTGATAGTAATCTGCATCCTCCAAGCCAGGAGGAACGCTGGGGGTGTTTCCGCTGGCAATTTGCATACATCTCAGAACTCATATCAACCTGCATGGGAATGGGCTAAACGATATCACCTTGCTCCATGCATTGTTAGCTAGCTGAATCAACAAGACGTACATGACCACATTTCTGCCTGCATACACTAAGGTGTACAAGTCGCCAAGTTCCAAGGTATCGACGGTCACGCCATGTCGTAGTTGGGTGCTCTCCGGCCATCAGCACCCGAGGAGGACGGAAGCGGGAGAAAAGCGGTGGCGACAACCTAGAGCAAGCAGAATGAACGGGAAGGCCGCAACTGCCCGCCGCCGCTGGAGTCCCATACCCACGAGTGAACTTTTGACTGCCACCCTTCCTTGTACAGATAATCCCTCTTCACCAACTCGGTGAGCCAGCCGTTGGTTCTTCGTGGCCTTCACTTGGCGTTAGTTCGTGTCCGACTGCTAACAAGATTTCCAGATGCATCACAGCCTCAGCTTCATTCTCTATATCGCCTTTTTCTTTCTTTCTCTATATCTCCCTATGAGGCTGACTCGATATGCTATACGGGTAGGTGTCTAGTCTAACAACACCAATATCAACACCGCCAACCAAATAGTGATGCATTCCTAATACTAATGCCTTCTAACTACGAGCCGAAACCAGTTTCACCACTAATGAACCCCGCCCGCCGCAATGTCTTACCCTGTCTAGCTCGTCTTGCCCACATTCCCAATGCTCCTCTTCCATGCATCTGTACTATGCTCCATTCCGCAACGCCCTCGATAGTGCCCAGATACACTATCCCACAGACAACGACTCTGACACCGCCTGTTTCCTAGTTCTGGGATCACCAACAACAGTAAGCATCGAATGTGACGGGCTTCATCTTCCAAGGACGGGGTAACTCTGGCCCATGAGGAAGCCCGCCGTACCTGCCCGCTCCCCCATCTTTTGTCAAATGACCAAAGTTCTGGGCCCATTCGCCCACCCGCCCGCCATATGTTTGCTTCTTCCTGCCACATCCGTTCCCTCGTTTGTCAATCTCTGGTTGTACCGCCCAAGTAGCATCCATCATCCGGTGGACGTCAGGTACACACAAGCAGAGCGTCTCTCTCTGCGTGATAGTTGATCATACCGCTAGCCGTTGCTACTTACGAATATAGGCACCGGACATGCGAAGCCAGCGGGCATCTGATCATTGTCCCGAAGGTTTCTCAAACACGCAGCAGAGCACACATTAGCCATTCGTATCAGCTCGCTCTTTATTGGCTCATCATGCCTGTTCCCCTCATCAAAACCGGTCGAACCGGTTCTTACGGGCGTACTGGAGGCAAGGGACTTGGGACTGCGATTCATCGTAGACCACACACACCAGACACTCCCTGAGTCGTCCCCCGCAGATAGCTCCTCCCTCGTCCACGCGCTGCCGTTGCCGTTGCCTTCGCCCCCATTCCCGTCTGAGGCTAAGTGGGATTCTGGTGTTCGACGCTTCCCACCGCGCGTCTTGATCCCGTCCCGTTGCCGCCAATCTCTTACTACCTCTTTCCTCTTCCCTTGTTACCTCGCACAAACTCTCTCTATCCGTATCCATCAAGTTCATCAACTGTTACGGCCCGAACCCTCCAAACTTTTTTACTGCGTTGTGATTTGTTTGAGCGCTCTTCTAACCCAGCCGAGTCTATTATAAGCCCTCGTCATCCCAGTTTTCTCAGCGTTATGCTCTTGGACCGCCCAAACTAAAAGCTGCATCACGTTGCTTGCTTTACTATCGTCAACTCGACCCACGTGGCGCGTCAACATTGTCTGTTCAGCCCATGTCCCGACCAACGGTCCCCGTCTCACACGAGTCTAGACTTGTTCCTCGCACATAGACTTCTGGCGAAGCTTTGAAAAGCTTAGCGGCTTCCACTTTAACTCGCCTTGTGGAAACTCGCGTGTTGTCGTTCCCCGCCAGGAACTCCATCATGGCCTTGAGCATCACCTCGCTACTCCAGACCGAGTCACTCGACCAGACCGCCCAGAGTCGCCAGCTCTTCGAGGAGACCTCCCGCCAATATGCCAGGTCCTTTCCCACCCAAGCTAAAGACGAACCTAAAATGTCCTTCCTGAGAAGAGTTGCACTGCACGCCGTCAACTTCACTGCAGAATTCGTCTTGGAGATAACTGACGTGAAGAACTTACAGGCGATCAGTTGCGTCATCAATGATCAGTTTTATGGAGAGAGGCATAATGGTATGGGAATTCTCGAAAACGCAACGAAGGACCGCAGGCAACTCAGGTGCGTGGGCCGTCTTTAGGATTCGGCACGCAATCGCTAACAGCAACAGGGAAATGAGAGAAACAATGCAAGATGCCCAGAGAATCATGTCGTCCCTCGCGCCGCCGCCTCTACCCCCTGTGGAAAGGGGCATCCCAGAATCCGCCCGCCAAATCATTCCATCTGCATTCAACTCCAGGTCGTCAGTCTCCGGGATAGGGAACGGATGCTTCTCCAACACGACTTCACAACCATCCATAGCCGCATCTCACGCATTCAGCACCGGCAGACGATCCCTGAGCCCGAACCTCCAGCCGTATCGACACGATGGCCTGTCTAGCAACGGCAACCACAGCAACGACGAATCCCAAGACGACGACAGCAATGACAATGATGACGACTACATAATGGCTTCGCTCAACGACGAGCCCAAAGACACGCGGGGGTGGTCCTACGAAGCCCTGAAGCAACGGGGGAAAGGCCGGTACATATGCCCCAAATGGCGAACTTGCACGAAAGGAGGCAACAACGGGCACGGCAGTCCAAAGATTTTCAAGCGCAACTGCATGTTCAGGTATAACAAGATCCCTCTCACTTCAGGTATCATACTGAAAGAAGATAGGCAACACATGCAAAAGCATGACAAGCCGCACAAGTGCCTCTTAGGAGGGTGCTCAAACAAGGAGGGATTCGCTAGGAAAGACCAGCTCCTTCGACACCAGTTGAACGTGAAGCACGAAGACAACGAGAACAAGACGGCTCCATACCATGTGATACGAGTGTAGCATTGCGTGCTCTTACTGTATTGGTAGAATTGCCGGGGCAGGACGTACTTTCTTTGCTCTGATACATATTTGGGCTTGTGGAACATGATGCAAACGATTTATTCTGCAATTTGGCGTTTCGAATGCAGCAATGTAGTTAACATTATCCTTCTGCTAAACTTCTTCATTAAAAATCAGCGTTCAACATGTACCAATATGTCAAGCGTGAGGCCAGGCCTTCTCACGAGGAAATTACACTGCTCTCCTATCTCAGAAGACCCATTGCGTTTTATAGCATTAAATCGGCCCAAAAAGGCCAAAGTAGTCCTCAAAAAGGTTACTCAGACGATCAAACAAACCTTCGACTCTAGATCATTACGTTATAGCACGTTCATCATCTCAATCATGAAGAAAGTTGGCATAACCGATTCGGAGACTCAGAGCACGGCTTATGCACCGGACAACCATACTCGCTGCATCTTAACTTGATATGCACGTCCATCCGGCCGAGATCGCTCAGTACATCCGCAACCGGAGAAGCTTCTTTGTCTTATCGTCGCACGAATGAGGACTGTTTTGGATATTGAGATGGAAATTCGCTCGTTACTTACAACAGAAGCTGAAGCCGTTGCATCGCCATTGCTACCAATCACCTATTTCGCCGCTATAAATGATTGGAATATAGCACTAACTATAACCTGAAAATTCTCACGACATGAAAACCGACTCTATTGAGACCACTATTCTGACTGGGTCATACGCAAAACTACAACCCGAGAGTTGAACCCATGATGGTAGCCAGTGACATTTTTCCCACGTCAATCCGCCGAGCGCGGGAAAGATTTCAGGAGGACTTCTGCCTCATCAGGATTCATGCAATTGGTATCATATTCCGGGAATTTTGCCTAGAAGGAGTTAGTGATATTCAAAAACTACTTTCGACAACTTACTGAGTCTCCGGGAAAGCCGGTAAGTGAGAGTTGCCGAACGAAAGCGCTATACTCTTCGCACCATTTTTCCGGCCTCTCATCCCAACCAAAAGTCTTTGTGCGTGCTAGCGCGCGCACTACTCTATCAGATTGCATTTTCTCGAAATCCAGTGTGCCTTCTACATCAAGAAGTGAAGTGTAAAAGCGGAGGTTCTCGGCAAATGTGAAGGTGCGCTTGAGTCCAGTTTCGTTGATATTCTCTGCGCCCCCAGAAGCTGCTAATATATGACGTAGCAGAGAGATCTGTTAGCAATCATCCTCTCTTATTATCGTAATTTCTTTCGCCTTCTCCTCAAGGGTTTGTGTGAATACCTTCACATCGAAATTCATTATCCGTAACTCAACGTCGTAATCTTCACTGACAATACAAGCCAGAAACGTGAGGATCCTGATGACTTTGTTTTTTGCTCCTTCAGAAGACTGTTTGTATTAGTTTAAACCCTAGTTATTTCTTTTTCTTTTTTGACTAGAGACGAACCTTCTTCCACTTCTCAAGCATATCTAGCCATGAGACGTGCATTCTTCCATATGAGGTGAAGTATCTTGGTTTGCCGGAGGAAGCCGTATGTTTTCCTAGTTGTAACTATTACTGCTGGTAGACTATGAACCGGACGAGGTCTACACAGCGCTTCAAAGGTTCATTGACGAGAGGGAATTCTGCGTCTTAAAGTGGGGTGATCCGTCTCGAGGAGACAATAGCGGTCGCTTACAAAATGAAGTCCGTCATTTACCATTCATGTACCCGACGAAGCCGTTTAGGGAGAATGACACATAAACTTGCAAACAGCAATCCTAGGCGAGGGCGCAGGTCTGCGGGACTCCGCGATAGGCTAGGTTTGTCACCACAGCGGCCGAGGACCATGACCTCCTTACCTAGACCATCGGCGGCTTCCCGTGAAGCAAATGATTTGGATGCATACTATCCCTGCAAGTCCAGTCTGTGGGCGTGCTGGACCGCTAGCGTCCGGAAGCCCTGTATTGCGCACACGCTTTCGCTGGAACTTGGCTCGGTAAAAGCTGAATAGGTTATAGTATCTATTTGGCAATGAGAAATGTAGAAACGCGTCTTTAATGATATGTGAGATTAACCTATGAGTATCACTTAACAGGCTTGAATTAAAAAGCAAGGTGCCCCTGTAGTGTCAACGGCAGGTGTACCGCTAATTGGCTGGTTCAACGATTCGCCAGATGCGTGCGACATCACCGGAGAATACTTGGCTCCTAGACACAAACACACTAGCAAAATCAAGAAAGCGTTGCATTGGGTCGGTGCTCTTTACTACATAGTTGTCACGGGCTACAGCCCGGATCGATATCTCCGGCTTTGCCGGAGCAGTCTCCGAGATCCAGCTCCGTTGGACCCACTATTCTGCCGGGGTACACCGCCTAACCCGGTCTGCTTCACCGCTATTAGGCGCCTATCCCTGTAAAGTCCTTTCTTCCTTCTTCAGCTTAGAATAGTCAATCGACGGCACCCATACTGTTGAACAAACACTGGGCCAGCCCCTTACAATAGTAACGTCCTTACGCCAAGGATGCAACAACAGGGAGAAATGCAGGAGGACAAACAGGGGAGGGCAAACTCATCCCCGCTTTTGAGATCCCAATCTCAATATATACACACGCCTCAGCACTTACGTCGCATCCGGAACAGCAAGGAACACGCCCCTAAGCCCCTCGATCAATACCCCATAAGGCGCTCCTTAGTAATGTTAAGTAATAGCAAAGCATCCCACTCTCTTATGCGGAATGCCTGGAGGCGCTTATAGGTCTGGATAGGAACTCCGACTATATGCGTTAAAGGAGGTTATAGGAATCTATTAGAACCGAAGCAATATTTCGAATAATTATATGACTCCCTTTAGCTAGGGATCTTGCTCTATTACTATAGCTATAGCAATGCTGAAATAATATCGTCGTAAGATAATGCAATTAGACGCGTAGCTTAAGAATTTCGAGGAAGTGGATAACTTTCTAGCTATAATTATAAAAGAGATTAGGGGGCTAACGTTTATTTCGCATTTCGAGATATTAGCTTTTCCCCTAGCTAGCTAGCTCTTAGGAAAAGCTAAAGCTATATATAGGCGGATCTAGAAGGGATAAAAGCCTACTAATAGATAAAGCGAAAGACTTATGCTAATATAAAGATTCGGAGACGATAGTCGGGAGCAAATAGAGTGCGTTAAAATGCTGCTAGTAGCGCGTACTATATAGGGCAGACTTCTAATACGATAGGCTCGAAACTATTAGAAAGGATTCAGGAGATGGGGCGGCAGCTGGGATCACGAATTGCTTGGGCGTATATACGCTACCGCTTATAGCAACGCTTATTAAATTGCACTTTATATACGGTGATACGACTTGGGCGGCGGGTTGCTCCGTACTAGCTGGTGTGGGAATGCTGGTAAACCAACAACAAGCTGCTGTTAGAAACTGTTTCGCAGCTGAAAATGAACCACTATCTAGAACAGTTGCGGTATGAGTTCTACCCTGGAATAATATACCTGCTGGCGATGCTCTAAATACGTCAGGAGCCCTTTGACGGACTCATTTGGGTCGGTCGTCACCATCCCAAAGACCCCTGAAAGCTCCGGGCTCATCTTGGGCGGCCCTGACCTGGCAGCAGATGAGCCGAGACCCGCAACCGTTATTGACTGTCTAGGGTGGACAAAAGCGTTGACACCGTGCACAGCTGCCAGTGTCGTATAAGACGGTCGCATTCCCAACAAGAAAACCGCCGTTGTTCATCACACGCAGCCGATTCCACCAAGACACTGTCTCCAATCGACGACATGGAAGAGAGACCACGACGACACCTTGGCGATGACATGTCTCCCCCATTATATGACACTGATGTCGGGGGGCCTGGCATCGATGATGAAGCATACGTCTCGGACAAGACTTTGGTTGTCCGGCCTGGCGACTTGGCCGTCCGATTTGGCGAGTCGGTGGTCCAGCCTATGGAATCGGCCGTCCGGCCTAGCGACTTAGTCGTCCGGCCTGGCAACTTCCAGGCTGTCGAGCTGGTCGTTGGCCCTGGGGATTTGCTTGATGTGCTGAACCGTCATCTAGAACATTGCAACTTATTTCTGTTGTCAATCGGAACAATCGTTATCTGCGACAGAACCTCTAGCTTCTCGACTGCCGACTTTGAGGTGTCTCAGGGCTCCGCTGGGTGTCCGGTGCCGACACCACATCAAGCCGGCCACTTATACCCAAATACCGATAAATGCCCGGACGCGCTGGGCCGGATACTATAAGAAGATAGCGAGGTTGAAGTTTCCCTTAAAAATTTGGGGTAGGTCGACTAACTAATCGCACCATTTCTTTGCTGACGATCCCAGTTACAGGAAGGATCTTAGCTCCCGGTCTGCATAGAGATATATTTTCCTTGTTATCGCCGGGGCTACGATTCCACCCGGTCTCTTCGAGAAGCTCTCCAGGTGCTATTCCTGTTGGTCAACTTACTGGGGCATCTGCTAATCCAGTTTTAAACAGTCTTCTCGTGCCTAGGGGCATCATCGATATCCAGGTTGCCGAGCCCAACGTAGAGAAGGTCAGGAAGATAATAGATAAGGTTAGGCTTTTTAACAAAGTTGATCGTGATTCCTCTATCCCCGGGGGGTCGAGAGTAGCATAAGAGATCAAGACTGGAGATCTTTATACGCTAGGCAACCTGGCAGGAGCTGATAATCGAGGCACAGAGGAAGTACTTCTTGACTAGGCAGCACGCGAGAAAATGACACTATGCGTACGGTTTCATCGATTGATTGTTGAGAGCTAACTGCCGCAGATGCATTCTCCGAAGCTGTAAACCGCAGAAGAGGCCTGCCGATACCACGGGAGAAATGGATTATAAAGCCAAAAAGATGCGACAATCAAGCAAGACAGCTTCGACTCTTCGTGTAAGCCGGAGGGCAGTTCTGCAAAACCCATATGCGGTAGGAGGTCGGCAATATCTCGTGCCGTCGCCGACCGTGTGTCAGATTGCATGAGACATCACCATTAGCTGGGTGCGGGGGTTTGCTTTTCTGTTTCTTTATGTAGACTGTAATTATATTTCACTATAGGTATCGAATTGGATGAACTTTGTCACTTGATCTCTACTATCCACTTATAGCTTCGTTATACCTGGCTGAACAGTGAACTCTGGGTACGTGCCATCTGAAGCCAGTTCAGACGGCGCAGCAGCTTACAGCGATGGTTGCGTCGATCCGACACCACAACACACAACTGCGATAAAGGATGGAGACGACAGCCACGGGGAAAGTCAAGTGGCCGACCTCGACGCACGGGTGCGGGCATTCTGAGCCGAGCCCATGTCAGGGCGGCCCCGTACTTCAGGCTCAGCGCGGTCGGGGGCAGCTGGAGCGAGTGACACTGGCTGAAGGGGCTTGAGCTTTTCTGGGGAAGTCAAGAGGGGAGTGCCCCTAGCAGAGTGTGACGGTATGGTGTGAGGCATTCAGATGGGCGTGTGGTGAAGAAGGGCTTGGAATGCAGCGGGGTGCGGTACATGAGTCCCTCTTGCAGCCCACTGACACGTGGGAGCTCATCTCACGTTTTAGCGTTCCAAACGCGGCCCGCTTTTGGGACGGAGGGGGGACCTACAGCAGCCTGCAGGACGCACTAGGTCAAAATTCAAAACTTACCGCTTACGGCCAGATTTCCACTCTAGGTATACACCATCCGTAAAATCAGTAATACCCCTTTAATAATTAATATATATTTATATTTATTATGCACTCTAAGCGAATCGCATACTTTATTACGTGAATTCACGAAACTATATACTTCTATATGATTTTATATCTTAGTAGTCTCGTATTTTTAGTTATATCTAATAGCTATAGCTAAGATATTATCAATTTGCTTAAAATAGGTAATAATTAACTACTTTATAGTAAAACTAGTTAGAAAATAGCAGTTCTATATATACTACTAATTGGATTTATCTTCTATTGCAGAGCTAGCTATTATTAACCTCGTTAATTCCGATGATTTCGAAACCTTACTAACTCCCGAGACCTTCCGAGCTAAGTTATATAAAAGTATAGCTAATCCTACTAAATAGGGCCTTTTTATACCTGATATTAAGCCTTAGCTAGGCCTCTTAACTACTATTCAACGTGGTGCAGAGGAACGATAAGCTAGTATTAAACGTACTAAGAACGAGCCGATTATAAACCTAACGACTAATATTATAATTAACCTATAGATTGCATCCTTCTATAAGATAGACCTCAATAAAATCCTAATTCAAATATATACTCGCATAGAAGCTATTAAGAAGTTTATAGGAAAGTTATAGTTCTTAATAATAACTACCTATACTTCTTATATAGATATAATAGGTTATGTTCTTATAAAGTTCACTATAGAGAAGCATTTCCTAGACCGGGACTAGCGAGCGATACTAGTAAACCCAAAGAACCCTATAGATATGCATAAGTTTCGCAGCGTTATATATAATATTATGAATCTTTATATATTTCTTAAGGAGTTATTAATTATCCCTAAGAAGGAGATTTATACCCTTTAACTAGTCTCCTAGAGGCAAATTAAGCTAGTTATTTCCGACCTAAATATCTCAAAGAAGATCCGGTTTAAGTAATATCCTATACTAAAGGCTATAATAACTACCTCTAAGAATAATATAGCTAAATCTATATATATTTAGACTCGAACCGAATGGAAACCTATAGCAAAGGCTATCAAGGCTAAGGAGTAAATTAAGAAGTAATCTAGGTCTCGGAAACGTATAATTTCAAAAGTAGATATATAGGATATTAAGCCTATTATCCTAGAGGAATCTAAAGAAATAAGCTAGGAAGAGATTATAGTTAAAGAAGTAGAAGAGATTGAAACTAATCTACCTGATCTTAGTGATATCTAAATCGTTCTCAAGTTATAGCTATAAATATAAAGCTAGTTCAATCCATATCTCTCTCACTATTATCATCAGGTACTATTAGGATTTGGTTAATATTAACGCTAAACTGCTAAAGCTATACTTTTACCTATTCTACTCTACTATCCTGCTTTTTAAGTAGGGTAACCTCTAGGCTATACTTTGAAATTATATATAGCTTAAGACGTTGCTATAAGAAGTTATATACCTCAATCTATAGATACTTTAACCCGTAGAATTCCGATATAGGATAGAGATTCTGCGCAGAGGCTATAATATCTCTATAGATATTTAATATATACTCTAGTAGATATTAATCTAAGTTAAGCTCTTCTTATAATAATATAGCTAGTATCTCCTAGACCTTTTCGAGATTGATCAGCTAAGCAAAGTCCTTTATAGTTATTAGATTATAGTAGTAATATAACTTCTAAGGTTGCTTAGATACTATATATAGTCAGCTCTTTTATACCTATATAGTATAGTTATTCCAGAGCTAAACGAAATTACTAAAGTCCTTATAGATTAAGGGCAGAAAGATAAATAATAGAGTAATTCGGTCTATAAGTAATATAGGGTAGAAGAGACTAAATATCTAGAGTCAGTAGAAATACGCTTATTAAGATTAGTTATAATATTAATATATAGAGATAGAGAACTTATATGCTAGAATGCAGACTATGCTTAGTAGAGCTGATTCTACTAGCTCTTAATCTTAACGTTATAGATACTCTTACTAAATATCTAATAGTCATGGAATTCAATTAGTATATCCTCTCCTAGTTAGCTTAGTAGTCTCTTTATATAGTCCTATAATAGATATTACTAGGCCCTAGTAATAAGAGCAGTCTTAATACTATAGTTAGACCGTATAATCTAGGGTATAACTTTCCGATATTGAAGTATAGAGAGGTACTAGGCAAGGATAGATCGTGCTATATATGCTGAAAACCTAACGTAAAACTATATAATATATTGCGAGTAGGTATTAATTGCAGCATATATCTTAATCCTAAATAGAAGTAGTTTATCGTATACGTTAAGTAACTAAATGAAGTTTAGCCCGGGCGTAGTCCAACCCTTTTATTAGTATTAGATCTCTTGAAGTCAGGCGGTAACTTCCTCGGGAAAAACTATACGGTATGCCTTATATAAAGCATCGCAGCTAATAATATAGCTACGCTAGCATATAAATATATAAAGGAACTGCCGGCTAAAGTTCCTTAAGAGTCGTATAACCTCGTTAGTCGACTATAGATATATTATAGTATTACTTAAAGCTGCTTGGATCTGCTCGGGAGATTATTAACGCTATAACTAATAGTATTTTCAGATATTAGATAGACTACGTTATAAGATTATAAACCCCTCTACTTATAAGCAAGTAAGGAGGTCTAGTTCTAAGAGGTAGTATATAAAAAATAGCTTAAGGATACGTTAGAGTAATCTTATTAAGAAGACTATATAGACTTCGCGCTAAAGTTCCTATTTCTAGAGATAGCGTTTTAAAGTTAATAGAGATATTTTAAATTAGAAGGACTCTTAAAGAAGAGTTATAATCGCGTTATTCTTCTAGCTATTATGGAATTTATTAGTAATAACTAAGCGGAAGGGCTCTAAATTAGTATATAGGCGACTAGCTATCTAGTATTAAGTACTAAATTAATATAGTATTTAGCAAAGTATTATAAAGTTAATCGAAACGTTATGAGAGTAAACGATAGGGGTATCTTATTAAAAACCTAAGAATGCAAAGATAGAGCTATCTAACGCCCCTATATAGGGCTATAAAGCCCTATATAGGGGTGCCCTATCTGCTAAACCAAAGTACTATCCATGCTAAACTCCAAGACTATGCCCAAGACCTATAAACTTATATATATACTAGTAATATACTTCCCTATATTACTAAACTCTAAACTTAAAATATCGAAGTTATAAAGCTATAAATACCTATAGGTAAAGTTATAAGGGATCGTTTACTCTAACTCGATCTTAATATTTTCGCCGGTCTCTATATAATACGTTAGTAAGTCTATAAAGTATTATAAGTATTTATATAGGTATATACTAAGTCTAGTAGCCTCGATATAGTTAGCAATAGCACCTAAGGCGAGTCTAATACTATAGAGAGCCTCGGGCGATATATTATAGAGATGCTCGAGGAAGCATATCTCAACACGGGAGACCTTAAGCTTACGCATAGTTATAAGCTTAGTGCTAGCCTGCTTATGGGGGGTAGTAGCCTCCTTTATAACTATAGACTTATTAGTAATAGTATATAGATTAAACTATATTATATAGAACTTACCGAAAGAGCAGTTACTAGCGCCCGAGTTATAGGTGTAGTTAGCATAGGCGTTATAGCTATTAAGGATAACATAATCCTAGTAGGGTCCGTTATTATTCTTGCAGGTAGTATAACGATCTATACTATGACAGGCATCACTATACACCTGCATAAGGTAGGTATTCGCATTCTGAGGGCGCTTATAATCAAGCGGCTTGAAGCTACGCTAACTATTGATAATCATAACGCGAGCGGTAATTATATTCTGCAGCTATATACTTATATTAGTAATATAAAAGACTATGAGAATATATATAATAAACTTACCTCTAGATCCTGCTTATCTAGGAGGTTATTAATAAGGGTACGAGAGGTAAACTCCGTAGTATCTTATATAAGTTAGATTAAAAATAATATAAAAGGGTATAGAGGTATATATATATATTAAGTAGAAGGCAATAGCCTCTATAAGACTAGCATAGAATAATAGAGACTTAGGAATATACTTAGTTAGGATTATAACCTCACCGATCTGCTCGGGAATAAGCTTAATAACCTAGGAGTTAATAGAGTCGTTAGCTTCTATAGAAGTCTTAACGGTCTTACGAGCAGTTTTGTTAGGTTTAGCTATAGCCTCTGAATCGGTATTGCAGTTAGAAGATATTATATAGACCTTATTAGTAGTATAAGGGTATAGGGGGTTATAGGAATGCTAGTAGAACTATATATATATAGAGAGGGGCTATAAGATATAATGCATTACTATAGAAATCTATATAGAAAAAAATATTAGATACTAGAAAAAAAAAGGTTAATAGAAATAAACTATTAGTTATAAAACTAATCTATATAAAAGCAAATAACTCCGATATCGTAAATATATATAAAAGTAGGTATAACTTACTATTATATAGGTAGGCATAGGAAAAGAAAAGAGAGTTCTAATGCCCTATTAAAAAGATATTTATTTTAAATCGGGTAGCCTATACGTTATATATAGCCTAAAGCGTACTAATCGGATCTCGGATTTACTTATCCCGACCGGACCTATTATATATAAGTATTATTTCATGTAAAACGTATTACCCCCTATATCAGTGGTGGCGTGGCCCTAATACTACTTTGAATTTTGACCTAGTGCGTCCTGCAGGCTGCCGTAGGGACCATGTGCACCACCAATCATTAGAGCACTTTTCGACCTCCTGTCTTGCGCAGCGACGGCCAGCGCAACTTCTAATAACTCCGGCAAAGGATTCTCACGTCTGCGAAGCGAGCCAGTCGCGGACATGCCGTCAACTCTTGCTCCCCCTTGCGCAAGCAGCCCGTTAGGTCCGAACTGATTCGGCTGCACAGATCTGAGTTTCCTGTTTTTCTAGCAAAACACTACCGACTATTATGAATTGCTTCTGTTCATGACGCTCTCTGTTTCTAGCCGAGGTTAAGTCATGACTAAAAGCCACCACCGGTCCACGTCGGTTCCGTCTTGCTTTCCTAGTCTCAAATATTCTTCTCGCCTTTTCAATAGGAACTCATTATGACCACACCAGAAAGCTCTCAAACTCCGCCGACCGATTGCTCCTTCAGTCCGTTTCCTCGCCTGCCTTTTGAGCTAAGAGTCGAAATATGGAAGCTCAGCGAGCCCATTTCCCGGCCGCATCGAACCTCAATCTCCTCCTGTCACCTTGGCCGTATGCCGAGAATCCCGCTCTGTCGCCTTCCAACGGTTTCGACTCTTACCACGACATGATGTTCAATACGAGAATGGGGACGATAACCACACGCCTAAGCCTCAGCTTGACCACGACACTATTGTCTGTGATCCAGAAACGGACAGCATCGGCATGTGCGACCTCCACTGGGTTCACAGTTTTGAGTACGCCTTATCCCACTGCTCGCCAAATCCATGGACGACATTTCGCAATGTGTTCATGCACTGGGGGTATCTCAGCGACATTGGACGACTTCTCGCTTGCTTTCCAGAGCTGAAGACCGTCACCTACACCGCTCCGGTTAAGCCGGACGGAAAGATCGTCGACTTGTTTCACCGGCTCAAGCACTGTTGTCATCCGTTACAGGAATTCCTCGACGACGATACTGGCGAGGCAGGAGCTGACCTCGAGGATCTAGTCAGAGACCGAGTCGACAATGACAACCCAATAGATGTAGAGACAGGATCGCCTGTGGAGGATGATGCGGAGTGGGCAGGGAGAAGGGCGCCCTTTCTTCAACAAGCGGAGATCCAAACACGTTTTACGTTGGTCAGAGAAGTGTGTCGATGCAACAACAAATCACCATGCAGACATGGATTATGGTCGAGCGACGAGTGGAAGCTAGAGAAAGAAGGCATGGCATGGGGAAGACATAAATTAGCATGTCGCGGCTCTATCTAATGTATTTATCAACCACAAAAATGCCCGGCTTCAGACGATTTTGCCAGCCGTAGTGCTAAACACATGATGGGAATCAAAGTGATGCCGAGATGAGTTTATCCAAGTTGAACGACCCTAAATTGATCATCTTCCGCTCCAGTTGTCCTTTCCAATCCCCTATCCCATCAACTGCTGCACAACGCCAAAAAGGGGTTCCTCTTTTGCGCCAAGTTCACTGATGTTAATCGGATGAAAAACTGTGTTCGTTGAAAGGCACTGGTCCACCCCTTATATCTGCAATTAATGGCGTTGCGCAGCAGTTGATGGGATACTACCGCCAGCCTCATTCAAAGACCGCGTATTTCCGCTCTAACCTGGCGGAGCCTCTTCGTCGGCGTGGGACCCTCTTATCTGCGTGAAAGCCTGGACAGTGGGAGGGTTGGATCAAAGGCAGTGCGCATTGGCGGAGTCTGAAAATGGTTCCCTGGCGGTCCATATTGTAAGGCAACCGCCGTCCAAGCACGCACCCATGGATATGTCAATCCTCGCATCCGCCTTGTATTTCATACTAGGTTCTATGGCGAACCATATGCGGCCCGTAGCAGCGCCTTCGATAAATAAGCTGCTTTTCCAGCATCACCAGAAGGAAATTTACTCCAAGCATAACTTCTCCTCTTCTTCCTAGCAGCCTTCCGCCGGCTCTCCTGTTGCAACCCGTCTAGTCTGAAGTAGGACCAAGTCGTACGCGCATACCTCAGGCATGACCTCCGACCAAGACATCCGGAGCGAGCCGTTCAATACCAACGGACATGCGCCCCGGGGCAGCTCAACCGACGAACCTCCGGCACCCCGGGCCGGCCCCAAGCAGGCGAGCGAGTCTCCGCGGCCGTCGGGATCGGGAAGGGCCTTCGAATCCCGCCCTGCCGAACCAGATAACACCGAAGTAATGATTAAACAGCCCGACACGAGACCTATCAGTCAGGAACAACTTGTCGCCGAGGTCAAGGGCATATATGCTGGCCTGGTCATGGTCGAGAGCAAGTGCATAGAGGTGGACAACGCCCAAAGCTCTACGGACGAGCCCTCCACCAAGTTGAACAACGAACAATGGCAGGCTCTTATTGCACTGCACCGTACCCTCCTCCACGAACATCACGACTTCTTCCTCGCCTCACAGCACCCATCCGCTAGCCCAGCTCTGAGACGCCTCGCATCCAAATACGCCATGCCTGCCAGGATGTGGCGCCACGGCTAGAGATGCAAATTACCCAGCCCGTGGGTCCCATGGGTACCCGCGGTATGGGTTGGGTAGTAACGGGTACTACCCAGAATGTTAGAAGTTACCCATAGGTACCCATAGGTTATATGGGTTTAGGTTATAGCTAATATAGGTACCTATAGGTTATATGAGTTTAGGTTATAGCTCATATAGATACCTATAGGTAAGGGGTTTTATATAACTTATTATAAGCATCTTTTATAGTAATCAACTTAATTCTTTAATTCTATAGATATCTATATCTAGAACTAATTATTACTATAGTTCCTACCCGCCTTTAGGATTGCCTAGACTAAGTAGAGGTCTTTAGGTATAATAGTAATACGCTTAGCGTGAATTATAATAAGGTTAACTACTAGATTTATTAGTTTAATATATAAGTAACGAATCGGGGTATATACTCTTAAAGATACTAGCGAGAAGAGACTTAGTAGACTCTTAAAGAGTATAGATAGCTAAGGCTTAGAAACAAAGATCCTAGTTTCCCTAGTCCTAGTAGATTTTATATATAAGGTGCTAGAAGGGGAGCTTATAAATAAGAAGATTAGTAGACTTCTAATATATGCAAATTTTATAGAGGGCTTTAGCTAGAAAGGGTTAATTTATAGTTATCTTTTATATTAATCTTAACTTACTACTAGGGCATTAGTAATACTTCTTCTTAGCAGCTCTAGCCTAGATAGACTTACTAGGGGCTGATTTACTACCTATAGTCTTCCTTGCTTTAGGTACTTTGCTAGCCTTCTTACTAGACTTCTTACTAGCCTTCTTAGTATTAGTAGCCTTTTAGGCGTTCTTTATTCTTATAGATAATATCTAAATATAATTAGTATAAAGAATAGGTATAATAAAGGAGAGGTTTAACTTATAATATAATTTATATAGTATTAAGTATAATATTAGTATTATTTATAGAAGAAAAAGTTAAATATATTATTAGCTAATTTTTTATTATTTAGCTATTTATATTATACCTTCCTTTAATTATTTATAGGAAGGTGCGAACCTTTTGAGGAGAGTGCAAAGCTATTTCTATATAGAATATAGATATTAATAAATCTATAGTAAATTATATAACTATTATAAAAATATAAGGATTAACTTTTTAAAAAGAG